>JAIUCV010001524.1:17500-35000 GCA_026724425.1 Erythrophleum ivorense | reverse complement strand
CAACTATCATTAAGAATTTCATCTTTGGACCAAAAACAGGCAAAGGGTGGAATACCACAAAGAGAAAGTGTACCCACTAAAAAAGCAGTTTTTGTAATTGGCACATGTTTTGTTAAACCGCCCATAAGAACCATATTTTGACTTTTATCTGGAGAATATCCAACAATAGCTTCCATTGAATGAATAATGGATCCGGATCCTAAAAACAACAATGCTTTTGAATAAGCATGAGTAATCAAATGAAATAAAGCGGCTCGATAAGAGCCCATACCTAGAGCTAACATCATATAACCCAATTGAGACATTGTAGAATAGGCCAAACTTCTCTTAATATCCTTTTGAGCAAGAGCTAAAGTAGCTCCTAATACTACTGTTATTATCCCTATGAAAGATATTCCATTCATTATGGAAGGTATAACTATGAAAAGAGGAAGAAGCCGGGCTACAAGAAAAATTCCCGCCGCTACCATAGTAGCAGCATGGATAAGAGCAGAAATAGGGGTAGGCCCTTCCATAGCATCCGGTAACCATACATGAAGGGGGAATTGGGCGGATTTAGCAACTGAACCGCCAAATAACAGGAAGGCACACAAAGTAACTAATAAAAGATTAACCTCATTATTATAAATCAAGTTATTGAATATTTCAAACAAATCTCGAAATTCCAAACTACCCGTTATCCAATAAAGACCTAAAATTCCCAATAATAAACAAAAATCCCCTATCCGATTAGTTACAAACGCTTTTTGACAAGCATTTGCCGCAATAGGGCGTGTGAACCAAAAACCTATTAATAGATAAGAACACATTCCAACCAATTCCCAAAAAATATAAATTTGTATCAAATTCGAACTAGTAACCAATCCCAACATTGAAGTATTAAAAAAACTCATATAAGCAAAAAATCTCAAATATCCTTCATCATGAGACATATAATTGTCACTATAAATAAGAACCAGAATTCCAACAGTAGTGATCAATATTGACATAATAGAGGTAAGTGAATCGATCAAGTAGCCAAACTCTAAAGAAAGATCATTATTTATAGTCCAAGACCATACATATTGATAGATAGAATTGTTATTGATTTGATGAATAGACAGATCCACCGAAAAAATCATAACTATACTTAATAATAAAACACTAGGAAAAGCCCACATACGGCGAATATTTTTTGTTGCCGTGGGAAAAAGGAGAAGTCCCACTCCTATTAACATAGGAACTGGAAGTGGAATGAAAGGTATGATCCATGAATATTGATGTGTATATTCCATACAAAAAAAAAAGAAAAAAAAAATGGATTCTTAATTCTTAATGAGTTTTGTTTCTTATTCGCCAATTTTATCTCTTTTGAAAGGGTTCAGTTAATAAAAAAATTAAGATTAAGATAGAAATAGAATTTTCTATTGTTAATTATTCTGAATTAATGTGCAATATTTCCAATAGTTGAAAGTACGAAGTGAAAATGGGTCAAATGATATGACCAAATTACTAGTGAAAAAGAAACTTTTTTTATTAGTTAGTAATATTAAGAAAATTTAAATTCTAAATTATTATTATACAATAATTGATTTATACAATAATTTATATCCAGAAAGTGAGGATAAATAATTACACCAAAACTAAAAACATTAGTTTATTTTGATATGAATCATAAAAAACAATCCAAAAAAGAATAATTTTTTTGTAGTTTTTGATTCCGAATCATTAATTCGTTTTGGCACTAATTTTTTATTTTCCATTCCAATAAAAAGACATATATCTTTGGAAAAAGAAAAAAGGTTATGATATTCAACAGTTTACTTTAGTTAGATAGAAAAAAGGAATTAAGATACATGATTTTGAAAATCATGTATCTTTTAAACGACCAAGTAAGCAGGATAAAGATAAGGGGTTGGGTTCTTAAACTTTTTCGATGTATTTTATTCCATGTATAAATGCAATACGACGAAAATAGACCGAGATATAAAAGGATAGTTTTTTTTGTAAGAATTACATAAAGGATTACTAGGAACAAAAAAAAGACTATGTGATTTTTACATATCCACATTTTTTATGAAAGGGAGTAGAATAGTATAATTTAGAAAAACAAATAGATAAAATAGATATATGTCTAATTAAAGAACAATTCATTTTGAACAATAGATGTCTTTCACATCCAACTATAGCAATGAATAAACTAGTATAATTTTTGAATGGCAGCTCCAAAAAAACGCACTTCTATATCAAAAAAAAGGATTCGGAAAACAATTTGGAAGGAGAAGGGATATTGGGCAGCATTGAAAGCTTTTTCGTTAGCGAAATCTCTTTCTACGGGGAACTCAAAAAGTTTTTTTGTGCAACAAATACAAACATTGGAATAATCTGAATTAGCTGGACTCAAAGAATAGTCTAATTTCAAAGAATAGTTTCGTATATATATTGAAATTTTTTTATGATTATTGGTTTTTTGCTCTTTTATATTTCTATTCTTTTTGATAGTTTTTTGATTTGTAGTTTATATATTTTATAGATATTTTTATACAAACTAAAAATCAAAATGAGATAGAAGTAAAAATTTCTATTTGCTAATGTTTTGAATTGTTCAATATAAAATTGACCCCATTTTGGAATTGGCTTTTTTTAATTCAAATTCTTTAATGTTTCTGTTTCTCAAATGCAATATTTGTTTCCTAAATTGAATATTTAGGAAACAAATATTGCATTTGAATCGACTCTTTCAATCTCGACGATTGACTAAAAATCGTTTATTATGATTTCGAGCAAGCCGCTATGGTGAAATCGGTAGACACGCTGCTCTTAGGAAGCAGTGCTAGAGCATCTCGGTTCGAGTCCGAGTGGCGGCATGGCATCTTATTTTCTAAAAGAGTAAGTCCTATAATGAATTCAATTCCCGATTTCCATTCATATAATTAGGAGATCTTTTTTTTTATTCATTTTTTTATATGATATTTTCAACTTTAGAGCATATATTAACTCATATATCGTTTTCGGTCGTATCAATTGTAATTGCAATTCGTTTGATAACCTTATTAGTCAATGAAATCGTAGTACTATATGATTCGTCCGAAAAAGGCATGATAGTAATCTTTTTCTGTATAACAGGATTATTAGTTACTCGTTGGATTTTTTCGGGCCATTTACCATTAAGTGATTTATATGAATCAGTAATCTTTCTTTCATGGGGTTTTTCCATTTTTCATATAGTTCCAGGTTTTGGTTTTAAAAAGCTTAAAAACTATTTAAGCACAATAATAGCACCAAGTGTTATTTTTACCCAAGGCTTTGCTACTTCGGGTCTTTTAACCGAAATGCATGAATCCGCAATATTAGTACCCGCTCTACAATCGCATTGGTTAATGATGCACGTAAGTATGATGGTATTGGGCTATGCAGCTCTTTTATGTGGATCATTATTATCAGTAGCTCTTTTAGTCATTACATTTCGAAAAGTCATAATAAGAAATATTGGTAAGAACAAGAATTTTATTTTTAATGAGTCATTTTCTTTTGCTGAGATCAAATACATGAACGAAAGAAACAATGTTTTACGAAACACTTCTTTTCCTTCTTATAGAAATTATTACAGGTCTCAATTTATTCAACAATTGGATCGTTGGAGTTATCGTATTATTAGTCTAGGTTTTATCTTTTTAACCATAGGTATTCTTTCGGGAGCAGTATGGGCTAATGAGGCCTGGGGATCATATTGGAATTGGGATCCAAAGGAAACTTGGGCGTTTATTACTTGGACCATATTCGCGATTTATTTACATACTAGAAAAAATAAAAGATTGGAAGGTGTAAATTCTTCAATAGTGGCCTCTATGGGCTTTCTTATAATTTGGATATGTTATTTTGGGATCAATCTATTAGGAATAGGACTACATAGTTATGGTTCATTTACATCTAATTGAATTAAAGTGAGTAAAGGGCCTGACAAATACAAACATAATAAGCATATTAAGCATATATAATATAAGTATAAGAAAGTATAAGAAAACTTCGCATAAACCGTCGAGAACCCTTTAAATCAAGTAATGTAGTGATTCAAGGGGTTCTCACAAACACCAAACAGATCCGGTTACAATTCCAATTCATTTTTTTGAAGTTAATCCAGAGAAGAAAAAAGATTTTTTTTCATTGTACAATGAAAACTATCTATAAAAAATTAGATAGAATAGCTTCGACCTTGTCAACTGATAATGAGAAAATGAAATCCGGATAAATACCAATACCTATTACAGGTATAAGGATAGAAATCGAAATAAATAACTCTCGCGGCCCATAATCAAAAAAAAAAGAGTTCGGTGTATTAAAAAACTTGTATCCATAGAACATCTGGCGTAACATAGATAATGAATAAATAGGAGTTAATATCATTCCAATTGCCATTACAAAAGTAATTAGTATTTTTGTCATTAAAAGATATTTTTGACTGGTAATTATTCCAAAAAAAACTATCAATTCCGCAACAAAACCGCTCATGCCCGGCAATGCAAGAGAAGCCATCGATAAGATACTGAAAATCGTGAATATTTTTGGCATTGGAATAGCCATTCCGCCCATTTCGTCGAGATAAAAAAGACGTATTCTATCATAACTCGTTCCTGCCAAGAAAAAAAGCGCAGCACCAATAAATCCATGAGAAATTATTTGTAAAATGGCTCCGTTGAGTCCCGTATCGCTTATAGAACCAATTCCTATAATTATGAAACCCATATGAGATACGGAGGAATAAGCTATTCTCTTTTTTAAATTACGTTGACCAAGAGATGTTGAAGCTGCATAGATTATTTGAATTGCGCCTAATAGAATTAACCAGGGGGAAAATAGAGAATGAGCGTGGGGTAATAATTCCATATTAATTCGAACCAATCCATACGCTCCCATTTTTAATAAGATTCCGGCTAAAAGCATACAAGTACTGTAATGTGCCTCTCCGTGGGTGTCTGGTAACCATGTATGTAAGGGTATAATCGGCGATTTGACAGCAAAAGCAATAAGAAATCCAATATAGAATATTATTTCCAGTGCCACAGGATACGATTGATTAGCTGATGTTTCAAAATTTAATGTTGGTTCATTGGAACCATATAAACCGATACCGAGAACTCCCATTAATAAAAAAATGGAACTTCCTGCAGTATACAAAATAAACTTTGTAGCTGAATACAAACGTTTCTTTCCCCCCCACATGGATAAAAGTAGATAAACAGGAATTAATTCTAATTCCCACATGATGAAAAAAAGTAAAATGTCTCGAGAAGAAAATGATCCTATTTGACCGCTATACATTGTTAACATCAGGAAATGGAATAATCGGGATTCCCGAGTAACCGGTTGAGCCGCTAAAGTAGCTAAAGTGGTGATAAATCCCGTCAGTAAAATAGGTCCTATAGAGAGTCCATCTATTCCGAATCTCCAGTAAAAATCAAAAAATTTGATCCATTTATAATTCTCCGTCAATTGGATTAATGGATCGTCCAATTGGAAATGATAACAGAATGCATAGGTTGTTAGAAGGAGATTCATTAAGCATATACAAATAGTATACCACCTAATTACCTTATTTCCTCTATGGGGAAATAAGAAGATTAAGGAACCCGCGGATATTGGCAAAACTACAACTATTGTTAACCAAGGAAAAAAATTCGTGGTAAAAATAAGATACACTTGGGTCAGAAAAACCCGTGCTCAAAATAGAAAAAAAATCTTTTCTATTTTGAGCACGGGTTTTTGTCAGTAAAAAAATGGTATTCGTATGTGGTTTTTTGAAACGTATCAATAAGCTAGACCCATGCTTCGAGTTGTTTCATGCCATAAATAAACTCGAACACTCAAGAAATCTGTCGGACAGGCGGATTCACACCTCTTACAACCAACACAGTCCTCTGTTCTTGGAGCAGAAGCTATTTGCTTAGCTTTACATCCGTCCCAAGGTATCATTTCTAATACATCTGTGGGGCAGGCTCGGACACATTGAGTACATCCTATACATGTATCATAAATCTTTACTGAATGTGACATTGGATCTATTAATTTTTGAACATCAGCAATTTTCGCTCTAGTAAACTTGTAAATGAATCATATATTTCGACACCAGACGAATCAATGATTTACCAGAATTTTTCTAATCAATCTACCTCTGGATCAATTCATAAGAAAGGGCCAAGATACTTTGATTTCTTACGTTTTCGCAAACATGATCATACGTTGTGTATCATACATGCGAATTTGAATTGATAAATATTCGAATTTCAATATTCGAAATTCGAATTTTTCTGATTAATACTATTTATTCAACAAATTCGATTGATTGATACGAGTTGATTTTCTGTTACGATAAATTGACGAAACAATAGCCGGTCCAATAGCTGCTTCAGCGGCTGCGATAGCTATAACAAAAATTGAAAAAATATTTCCTTTTAATTGGCGACTATCAAAAAAATCAGAAAAAGCTACGAAATTGATATTAACCGCATTCAGTATAAGTTCAAGACACATAAGGGCTCTAACCATATTTCGGCTCGTGATCAATCCATAGATACCGATAGAAAATAAATAGGCACTCAAAACAAGTACATGTTCGAGCATCATTGACCAACTCCTTATCAATTTCGATTCATTTCAATATGAACAACAATTCAACAGATTCGATTGACTACAGAATATAACAAGTACGGACCAAAAGAATATATTGGTAATAAATCGAATAATAAAATTCTTTTAAACATAAACAATCTTTCACTTTCCCATTCACATATAAAATTCAAAGGAAATGCAGATAAAATAGAACAAAATGGAATTTAGATTGATGTTACTAGTTCTATTCTTACTGGCGAGCCACGACAATTGCACCTATCAAAGCAGCTAAAAGAATTATTGAAATGAGTTCAAACGGAAGAAAAAAATCTGTTGATAAATGAATTCCAATTTGTTGACTATTATTTATCAAATCTTGCTCTATAATCTGATTTGATCTTGTAGTCCAAATAATCCCGTACCATGATGTATCTGGAATAGTAGTTATTAGTGAAACAAAAATACTTGTACAAACCATCAAAGTAACTCCATCCCCAACGGTCCAAAGATGAAAATCTTGGTAATATTCTGAACCATTTATGAACATCACAGCAAATATGATTAAAACGTTTATAGCTCCCACGTAAATAAGTAGCTGTGCTGCAGCTACAAAATGGGAGTTTGATAAAATATAGAATAAAGATATACAAACAAGAGCCAGTCCCAACGAAAAGGCAGAAAAAATTGGGTTGGTAAGTAATACTACTCCTAGACTTCCTAATACAAGACCTGATCCCAGAAAGATTAAAAGAAAATCATGTATCGGTTCAGGTAAATCCATTAGATGTAAAATAAAAGATAAATAAATCGAAATTTCATGACCTTATTGATACGACCAGGAAAAAATTTTATATACTAAATTCCTAATTGAATTAAATCCTAAGGAGTGTGAATTGATATAGGTACAGTTATAGGACTAATCTCATTCTTTATACGAAAGAGTAGTTCGAAACTATATTAAACTATACTATATTTATTAGAACATTATTTATATTAAATATAGAAATATATAATAATTATTTATATAATTCTAATATAAATAGAATAATATTCTATTTATTAAATTTCTAATAAATAATATAATAATAAATAATATAAATAATAAATTCTAATAGGAATTTTATATAAATAATAAATAATCTATAGAATCCATTTTCTATTTTTAATATATTTTTTTTTAATAATATAATATTTCTATTTAAATTAATATTTAAATAGAAAAAATTTATATAAATTAAAAAAAAAAAAAAAAAAAGAATTTTATTTGAATTGAATTGTTCGAATTGTATAATCGTCAATTACTGACATTGGTAAACGGCCCAAAGCAATTTGATTATAATTCAATTCGTGACGATCATAAGTCGAAAGTTCATATTCTTCAGTCATTGATAAACAATTTGTTGGACAATACTCAACACAGTTACCACAAAATATACAGATCCCGAAATCAATACTGTAATTAAACAATCGTTTCTTTCGAATATCAGTTTCCAGTTTCCAATCAACAACGGGTAGATCTATAGGACATACACGAACACATACTTCACAAGCAATGCATTTATCAAATTCAAAATGGATTCGACCGCGGAAACGTTCCGATGTGATTAATTTTTCATAAGGATATTGAATAGTTACAGGTAAACGATTTGCGTGGGATAAGGTAATCATGAAACTTTGACCAATGTACCTTGCAGCTCGTACTGTTTGTTGACCATAATTCATGAACCCAGTTACCATAAGGAACATATCGTGAATATCTATGAATATTTTTGTTTTGTTTCTTTCTCTTGTTTGAGACAAGTTATGAATATAGAATATCAATCTTTTACAGTGAAAACAGTCGAAACGAGGTTGTTAATAATAGATTACCGAGAGAAATAGGTAAAAGAAATTTCCATCCAAGATTTAATAATTGATCCATTCTTAGCCTAGGCAAAGTCCATCTTGTTGTGATAGAAACGAACAAGAACAAATAAGTTTTAGCTAATGTAATAAAGATATCAATTGTCGTTCCAAAAATTCCACATGTTTTATTTATTTCAAAAAGCTCAGAAACGAATATGTACGGAATAGAGATATTCCAACCGCCCAAGTAAAGAACTGTTACAAATAATGAAGAAACTAATAAGTTTAAATAGGAAGCAACGTAAAATAAACCAAATTTGATACCCGAATATTCGGTTTGATAACCTGCTACTAATTCTTCTTCTGCTTCTGGTAAATCAAAAGGTAATCTTTCACATTCCGCTAGGGAAGAAATTAGAAAAATGATAAAACCTATAGGTTGACGCCACAAATTCCATCCCCAAAAACCATATTTGGATTGCGCGTCAACTATATCAACTGTACTTAAACTGTTAGATAATCCTAGTCGGTGATAACATTACTGTTCCCATCGCTATTACAGAACCGTACATGAGATTTTCACCTCATACGGCTCCTCGAAGGCCATAATAAATCTAAGGACCGGGCCGGTTATTTATCTTGATATATCCCTAGGATAGATAGGATTCAAATCCATTGGACGGTCCTGAATTAGACCAATTGAATTCTGTCTGTTATAATAATAAATACAAAAAGGTACTTCTGAATTGATCTCATCCCTTAATAATTTGAATTTGTTGAGTAATAATTGAATTCTTCAATTCAATAAAATACTCCTTTAGAATTATCAATAACCCATCGTTTTCGATTACGTAAAAAAATTAGACACTAATTTATGAATTATGACATAAATTTTATCTCCATGAATATGGATATAAGAAAGAATCCAAAGGGATCCCTCTTTTTTTTATTTTAATTGTATTATATTATTATTCTTTCTTTTTTTTTTTTTCGTTCCTAATCTTCTTTTTTTTATGTGCAAAACAAAAGGGGACTTCAAAAAAAATTAAAGGATTATTTCGTTTCTGATAGTTATTTATTTAATCAGTGGATAGGAGCATACTCTGGATCGGAATTGTGGGGAGTACTGCCTGATTATTTCTACCAACTTTAAGCCCCAATTAGTATTCTTTTTATATTATGCAGAAATGCTCTTTTGGAGAATTTACATAATCTCCATTACTAATCCTTTGTGTATCTTGGTGTTTCTAACCATCCACTCATTTTTTATCAATCCCCCTTTATGGTAATACATGTATGGTAATTCATACAAATGGTAGTGAAAACTCAATAAGGTTGGTCTTTTGAGCCCGCTTCAAGACAGGATGACTAATCAACCAATTTTGGGGTAAACGCTTTCTTCCGCTTATAATTTTTTTTTCCACTTAATTCTTATACATAGAAAATGAGACTCAATATTTTTACTGCAGATTCAAATGAAATTCAAATCATAGTATATTAATTTTATATATCTAGAATTCTATATGTATATTAATATATATATTCAAAATATCTATTAAATTAGAATATTAAATGTAAATGAATAAATAGAAGCTGTTTTATTTCACTCATATAACTATCTGATTTAGTTCATCAATCCGAATTCCGAATAAAAATAATGAAAATCAGGATATCTATTCAATTTTGTCTACCCCTTTCCTATAAAGAAGAAAAGAAATAAAGACGAAAAGAAAGGAGCATGGAAAAGTTTCTGTCTCAACGAATCACACGTAGAGATATTGATAACACACATAGAGTTAATGGTATTTCATAACTAATCGATTGAGCAGCAGCCCGTAGACCACCCAAAAAGGAATATTTATTATTTGACCCATATCCTGACATAAGAAGTCCAATGGGAGCAATACTCGAAATAGCAATCCATAAAAAAACACCGATATTGAGATCAGCTAAAACAAAGTTATAGCCAAAAGGAATTACTGAATAGCTTACTAGAATTGATATGACTGATATGGATGGTCCAATACTGAATAAACGAATATCTCCCCTAGATGGAATAAGATTCTCTTTGAAAAGTAGTTTTGTTCCATCTGCTAGAGCTTGAAGAACTCCCAAAGGACCGGCGTATTCAGGTCCAATACGCTGTTGTATCCCTGCGGATATTTCTCTTTCTAACCATACAATCACTAGTACACCTATTGTGATTCCCAATACAAGAGTAAAAATAGGGATAAGTACCCATATAATTCCATAGACCTCTTTTAAAGATTCCAATCTGGAAAAAGAATTGATATCTTGTACTTCTGTTGTATCAATTATCATTTCAACGATCAACTTCTCCCATAATGATATCTATGCTACCTAGTATTGTCATAATATCAGCCAATTTCATTCTTTTAACTAACTGGGGAAGAATTTGCAAATTGATAAAACCGGGGGGACGAATTTTCCATCTCCAAGGAAAACCATTCTGATCCCCTATTAGAAAAATTCCTAATTCTCCCTTTGGGGCTTCAACTCTCACATAAAGTTCTTGTTTCGGTAATTCAAAAGTCGGAGACGGCTTTTTACTAATGAATCGATATTCAAAATCATTCCATTCTGGATCCTTTTCTCTATCAAAGCAGCGGATTTCTAAATTCTCATATGGCCCTCCCGGAATTCCTTCCAGAGCCTGTTGAATAATTTTTATGGATTCCACCATTTCACCAATTCGTACTAAATAACGAGCTAATGAATCTCCTTCTTTTTGCCATTGAACTTCCCAATCAAATTCCTCGTAACATTCATAATGATCAACTTTACGTAGATCCCATTGTATTCCGGAAGCCCGAAGCATTGGTCCTGATAAACCCCAATTTATTACTTCCTCTCCACCAACAATGCCTACTCCCTCAACCCGTTCTAAAAAAATAGGATTTCGCGTAATAAGTTTTTGATATTCAACAACCCCTGTTAAAAAATAATCGCAGAAATCCAAACATTTATCTATCCAGCCATGAGGTAGATCAGCCGCTACCCCTCCGATACGAAAATAATTATGCATCATTCTCATACCTGTGGCAGCTTCGAATAGATCATATATTAATTCTCTTTCTCTGAAAATATAGAAGAAAGGGGTTTGTGCACCAATATCTGCCATAAAAGGTCCCAGCCATAGTAGGTGAGAAGCTATACGACTCAACTCCAACATAATTACTCGAATATAGCTGGCTCTTTTAGGTACTTGAATATTTCCTAACTGTTCCGGTCCATTTACGGTTATTGCTTCTGTGAACATAGTAGCTAAATAATCCCAACGTGTTACATAAGGCAGATATTGTACAATTGTTCGGTTTTCCGCAATTTTTTCCATCCCTCTATGTAAATAACCCAATATTGGTTCACAATCAATAACATCCTCACCATCTAGAGTAACAATGAGTCGAAGAACACCATGCATTGATGGGTGGTGAGGACCCATATTGACTATCATGAGGTCTTTTCTTGTAGATGGGGCATTCATAGGTTTTTCCTCGATTCATTCTTCCATGAATTGCTTAAAACAACAAGTAGTTCATCAAAATTCAAGATCTAATAAATCGAATAATTCAAAACGACTCTTCAAATTAATGAGTTTGTGACTCCCGAATATCCAACTGATTAATTAATTTTTTATAACGTATTCCATTTTTCTTTGACAAATAAGACAGGAGTCGTTGCCGTTTTCCCAGAATTTTACGTAAACCCCTTTGAGATAAATAGTCTTTTCTGTGCAATTCCAAATGTGAAGTAAGTCTTCGTATCTTATTGGTGAAATTGAATACTTGAAATTCAATCGATCCCGGGTTTTCTTCTTTTTTTTCTTGTGAAATAACTGGTAGAAATGAATTTTTTACCATAAAATAAAATGAAAGCTTCTCTTTCCCCCCCCTTTTTTTTTATAGATTCTAGATATTTTTCTTGATCAGTAATAATAATGACACTCATTTTCAATTTGGTATATACAATAATCTTAATTTTCTTAAGAATTCCTGATTTTTTTTTTTTCAAATTAATTATTATTAATCAATCCAATTCAAATAGGTATACAAAAAATACTATATTTATGCATTCACAAAAGAAAAATTGTAGACTTCAAATAAGAAGATTTTGTTGATTCATTTATAGATCTAATGGATATATTATTGAATTAGTATCATGCCTCAGAATAGAAGGTAAGACAATGCGTGTGTGCATCTATTTGTCTTCGCATACCAGATATGTTACGGGAAATAGAAAAAAGAAAAATGTAGATTAACGAATTTTCAATCGCGGATACATATGTATCCTTACCATACTGAAACGGCTGCCATTATTGGTATCAAACCAATAGCGATTCATACAAGCTAAATCTTCTAATCGATAATTTGGCCAAAGAAATAACTTTAAATTAATTAGTTTTTTTTTATGTCTATCAAGATCTTTACTTGTAGCCAAAACTTGACAGCAATTATTCACTTTATTTTCATTGTAAAATGCCGTATTTCTATGCACACTATTTCTATTCCTAGGATTGAAACAAATTAGAATTCTCAATTCTCTACGACGTCTAGCGGATAAAATATTTTCAGGAACAAGCAAATCATAATGATTTTTGTCTTTATTTTCAGTCAGCTTTTGATCTCTTGTTCTTGTAATGGATTTATCAAAATTCTTCTTATCAACGTACCTTTTTTCTCGGTATCTTTGATTAATTTGGTGCTTTCTCTTATGAATCAACGAAAGGCTTATGGTTTGATACATACTAAATTGTTCATGGTTTTTTCTAGACAGACGAATTGGTTCGATACTCAATATTCCTTTTTTCATCAATTCTGTATTATTATTCAATTCTGTAAGAGTGAAATCCTTCTGATTCTGAATTTTCATAATATCTAGACTTAGTTCTCCTCTTTGAATAGAGGCTATAGCAATTTCTTTTAGATTTATCAGTCTAAGCAGGAGACAATATACTTTGATATTATTCATTATTCTTTCATTTAAGCAATCACGCCAGTTCAATTGAAAAAGCAAATACTTTCTTAGGAAGCAATTAAGTTCTGCTTCGATGCTGTTCTTGTATTTCTTTTTTTTTACACCCTTTTTCATGTCCGATCCTGCATAATCTTCTTCAACATCTTTTTCTTTCTTTGAGAGAGATGCTTCAAGATTTAGTCGACTTGCGTATTCTGTTTTTCCTTGATTTCGAGTCTCTAACTCTAATTCAAGAGATTTTTTTTTTTTCGATGGTCTAAAAATATCTATTTTTTTCTTTTCAGTGATGTTTTTCTTTTCACTAACATTTTTATTTACATTAAAATTGAAAAAAAGTAATTTGATTGGTATGATCCATGGGTTACTCGTATATGCATTATAAAATCTAAAAAATTTAGAGAAGAAAAAAAATTCCCGATTCGCTATGGAACGATTTAGTATTTCTACATTCATTCCCATCCAATCAAAAAAAAACCTTTTTTGATTGGATGGGTTGATTTCTTGATGAAGCGTAAAATAATAATCGGTATCGATCCAAGCCCCAAAATCCACTTTATTTCTAAGACGACAAAAATTCAGAATTCTCCAATCAAAATACTTTCTATCCAGATTTTTTTCTATATCTAGAATATAATTTTCTACTATATAATTCTTGATAGGAATATCATCCGTCATATCAAATAATTTTTTTTTTACGCGTGTTGTAATTATAAGAAATCGCTTGGTTATTATTTGCTTGGAATGGCGATCTATATCCATAAATATATGAGTCTTTCTTATCTGCATAATTAATAGATTTATATGATAAAAGATCATACCCATATTGTTTTTTCATTTTTTTTTTTTTGATTTGTTAATGAGTCTACTTCTTGTTTTTTGTAAAGAATTAATCTGTTTTTTTCATATGAATGACATTGGTTAAATCTTTATTTTGAGTCACATGGCGTTCATTCATTCTATTTCGCCATTTTTGTGGGACTAATCTAGACCATCCACTCTGAGATAAATCGTATTGATAATGACCTTTTAACCAATTTGTCCATTGATTCATTACAGAATTGGGAGGGTTCTTATGTTTTAATTTGGAATGAAATATTCCTTGTACTCCAAAAAAAAATCCTTTATTTCATTCTTAAGAAAAAGAGGTGTTCCATGATATTCAAAAACAGATCTTAATTTATACTTATATAAGTTAATAACTTGGGTTTGTGATAATTTGTAAAATACATATGCTTGTGACAAAGAGGATACGTCGCAAAAATCTGTGAATTCATATTACTAATATTACAAATTGATTTTTTTATAGTAGAAATAAAGTGAATTAGACTTTGATTTTTTTTATCACTTCTTTTTCTTTCTTCATTTGCTTCATTATTGTAAATGTATTTATTAAGAATTTTTTTTGTTGATTCAAGAAAAAGTTGTACATTGATCCTAGAAATATTAATGATACATACAAAGATATGTATGTATACCCTTTCCATGAAAAATTTAAAAAAATAATGTGATTTACGGGCTAATCGAACATTTCTTCTTTGTAATATCTGCCAAATATCTTTTTGTAATTCTAATCTTTTATCATCATAAGTGGTTTTCTTAGAATAAATATTTCTCTCTGAAATTAGAAACCCCCTTTTCTTGTCTTTTTTTAAATTTTTCTATTTGTTTTATGATTTTCTTTGTTCTATCATTCAGATCTTTTATTTTTTTTTCTGTCAATGAACAATTTGTCCAATTAATAGATTGAATTGGAATGGCGGATTCGTAAATCATTGGATTACTCTTACTGATTGTTGAATCTTTTTGAATTTCATTCAATTCATATATTTTTCTCAATCCAAATATAAATAAGAGATTTGATAGTGATAGTTTTTTTATTTTTTCTTTTAGAAATAGAATCTTTTTGAGAATACTTTTGATGATCCATTGTGCTGTTTCTTTTGAGACATTTAGAAAAAATTTTGTTCTTTCGTTTAAAACTTTTAGAACTAGAAAAAGATTCTTTTTCCAGTTTTTTTATTTTTTTTTTAAGTTCTTTAAAAATGGGATCAAAAAAAGAAAGTCGGTTTCGGGGCGAAGAAGAAAAGGGCAATTCTACTTCCATTCCGAAAACTGTTAAAAAGAAAAAATCCATTTTTTTCACTTTTTTTTTTTTCATTGGGTCCTTTTCCTTTTGAGGGGATCGTAGCTTAGATCTGTATCTGTGCCAAGGTTTCAGACGAAAAGGAAAAAGGATCTTTATTTGAAGACCCTCGGTTAGCCAGTTTTTCGGAAATTCTGTTTCGGATAATTGAACGCCATTATAGGTGCATTTAATATACATTTCTCTATTCCAATCCTTTAAATCCTCTGACCATTCGGGAAATTGAAATAATAGTATACGAACGATATTTTTAGTTATTATCAATGAAGGGTAATAGAATATATTTTCTAATAATCGATTGGGTTACTAATAAAAAACCTCTTATTACTTGAGCATATATAATGCTATCCCAGGCTTCTGCTATTTCTATACGTTTTTCTTCCTCTTTTTTCTTACTTTCTTTGTCTTTTTCCTCTGTATAATCCGAAATTTGCAATTCTGTATTTGTTATTTTTTCCACATCCAATTTTTAAAAGAAAAAAGATTTTCATTGGCTCGAAAATATCAAAAGAAAAGAAAGAGGGTTTGTCAATTTTGTCCAAAAAAAGAGGGGCATGCGCGCTTGCTTGAAAGAGTTTCCAAGTAACAGTTTTACGTCTTTGAGCGCGTCTAGATCCTTTGATTATGTCTCGCCGAAAATCCGGTTGTTGTGAATAACGTATTAAAGCAAATTCATCTTTTTCATCAGAATTATCAGTATCCTTGGTATCCGTATAAGTATCGGCATTCTCTGAGTCATCAGTAAAAATCACTACACGTTTGGCTTTTCTTGAACGAATCTCATAATCCGCTGTTTCACCAGTTCTTTCCAGGTGTTCTACCTCGTCAATTAATTTGTATGACCATCGAGGAACTTTTTTACTGCTTTCTTTTATTCCAATACATTTTTTTCTATTTCTAATTGTTTTATCGTTTGGATCAGTTATAATTGTGTCGAATAATAATTTCATTTTTTTTTTTTTAGCTTCGGAATCCTCATGTTCTGGAAATAAATAAAGTTCTTTAAAATTGAAACTTGATACTGATTTTTCAGAAAATTTACTGATCAAGTTAAAAAAAAAACGAGTTTCAGTTGATAATGATTTTGTATCTATTTTCTGTTCAAAGTCTGGATAATGAGTATTAATATTAAGAAGGATACCATGAATCTTATTTATCCAAATGTAGTTTTTTGTGTAAGTTTTATTTTTTGATTGAGAATGAAAACTTTTTTTGATTCGTCCACGATAGGGTCCGTTCAAGAACGGATCATATATTTTAGGTAAGTATTTTTTTTTAGTTTCATCATTACATAATCTAATCCTTTTTTCGAGTACATCCAGAGCAATAAATTCCTTATCTAGAGCTTCGGCCTTATTTCTAAATTTATTGCTTAGGTTGTTTCTTTTTTGTTCATTAATAGAACAAAAATGATTATCCAATTCATCATAGGAGAGTTCTTCTGTTGTGAAGAGAGACGTCTTTTTTTGCATCATTTCAAGAAAAGTTGACAAACTAGATGGATACGTAAAAGATATTCTTTCTTTTGCATCACTTTGACGTGTATGAAAAAAAAATTGTGACATTTCATTTCTTACAGCATTTTCAAATCGATCATTTTTTATATATCGCAATGGACGATGGAATCGTTTATAATCGAAAGAATCTTTAGAAGAGGGTTTTTCCAATCGAAGATATCTTTCTCCTCTCTTTCATCGATTTTGTACGAATCCTCCGAAAAAGAGAAGGAGAAAGATATTCTTCGGTGGATTTATTTGTTCTTGTTTAGTTCCCTTCGTTTTCGAAGTTATTTCTACACCTATTTTAATTTTGTTATCAATTTCACCCCTTTCTTGAATTTCTGACAGTTTCTTAATAAAGATGGGCGACGGGTGTTCTGCCTAAATAGTAAATATTTGTAATAAAAAAAAAAAGAATAAAGATTCGAGACAT
>JAIUCV010001523.1:0-85605 GCA_026724425.1 Erythrophleum ivorense | reverse complement strand
CTTGGTTTGTCAGTCAATTTACTACAATTTTTCAATTGGGATTATTAAAACTCACCTTAGAAACTAGAGTTAGGGGTTATGGCAAGTAAGCACCACACCCACTTGCCCAATTAGAAAGACTTCTTTTATAATTATGAATTTCTCATCCCTTTAATTTCTCAAATAAATCTCTCTTAAATTAAATTTAAATTCTCTTCTACTTGGCTTAATTAACTTTGTTATTGGCTAATCCCTATTTTATATATCATACTAACTTAAACTAGGTTTGGGGGACACCACAAAATATAATTTTCTCTTAAGGTTAAGCGCCAGAATCAAGCAATAATAGAAGTGATTTTATCTAAAATTAGAGCTACCCATTACTCTCCATTCTTGTACTTATCAACCCACCAAAACACAAAGGGATTCCCATAGCTAGAAGGCAAGAGAGCCTCAGAAAAATTAGAGTAAGGAAGAGTACTAGAAGCCAAACCACAACTGAGCTAAACATGACAATCACAACTGAAAAAAATTAACAAATTTGAGTTGCTATAAGTTTCAACATAAATATAGAAGCTACGCAAAGAAAGAACGAGAGAAAAATGAGATAGAAACCTACCCCACACAAGGAAAATTTTGCTTAAATGAAAAGAGGTATTTATCCAACCCCAAAGGTGTAGTTACAATGGCAAAAAAAAAAAAAATCTAGGTGATAGTAGCTAAAGATTTTGAATTGAATTAGAGGCAACCAAGGAGGGGAAAGAATGAAACTCAAGAAAATAGGGGAGTTTATAGCATACAATATTGAATAAGAGGCAATCAAGGAGGGGAAAAAAAATGAAACTCAAGAAAATAGGGGAGTTCACAGCATACAACAAATCAACCATGTCTAAGGAGTTACTTCAAATTGAAGCACTAAAGATGGAAAGGAATGAAGAGATGGTGTGAATCTCTCTTTGCTTTTGGTTGGAAAAGACATACTAAAGAGGAGTGATATCGAAGCTTGGAAAGTTGGAGATATAAAGAGAATGAAAAATAAGAAAGATATAAAGGGAAGAAAAGGGACACATGATGGCACTTCTGAAATTGTGAGACCTATTTATTGAAAATGTAAAAAAGCTAAATACAAAGGAGATAAAAAATAGAAATTAAAGTAGGATATTTAAAATATTAAATTTTGATCTCTTTTAACTTTTTATACTAATTGTTTTATTTAACATATCTCTCTCAATTTTTTAGATTGTTGTCAATTATTTAATTAATTCTCTTAACTTTTCTTAAGTTTAATTCGTTATTTATTTTAATTATTATTTAATTATTGGTGTTAGATAAATTCCTTTTTTAAAAATTCTTAATTTATTAGGTCATTTCAATTCCCTTAATCCAATTATTTCTTATTTCTTTCTTTATTTACTTATTTTCATTATTTGTTTCAATTTCCTCTTTTTATTTAAAATTTCCAAATTTTAAGGTCATTACAAATCTATTTAGGATTTCACTTGCCTTAATTTAGTAATCCTAGACTACTTTGTTTCTATCTCTCTTATGATTTTGTATCAACAACAAAGTTTGTAGGATGAAGAAGAAAATGACATTGGCATGGAGGAACTGGAAACCAACATTGTTGCATGTGATGTTAACGTAGCCATGGGAATAGGTTTTCAAGCAACGATGAGGGAGAAAGAGAAAGATGGAGATAAGAGAGAGAAAAAAAATAAGATGGAGAAGCTTTGAGCTTTGATTTGTCTCACTAAGGTATGTTTGGTCCCCATCAAACCTTAATGCACATGTAAAAGCCATGTAAGCTAAAGTATTAAGCTAAGCATTTTAAGGGAATTGATGAAATGAAACAAATATTATGTAATTTGAAAGATAAAGGATTCAATTTGTCATGACCCAATTTCTGAGCCATGACTGGCGCATAGGTTAAACTAATTTGGTGATTGGATTAGCATAACAAACTTCAAGAATTTATAGTAAACTATTATATCATATGTTTAAACTAGCTTATATAACCCACAAGTTTAAAAAATTTAGTATTTATTTCATTACATCACTAAGGGGCTATCGAAAATTCGGCAGCATCTCCCCTAAAAATTAGACATCTCAACCTGTAAAATAAATCAAATCAGTATTAACACCAACAACAACAACATACATATAACCAAAATGCCTAGCTAAGAAAGTATAAACAATATTTACACATTATAAGTGACCATATAACATGCACAATTCCAAAATACTTTCTCTACACCTAAGTGTTATCACATCATGGGGTCTGACACAATTTCACAAAATTAAACATATACTTTAAGGGTCTGGTAGTTCA
Source organism: Erythrophleum ivorense (assembly GCA_026724425.1). Lineage (NCBI taxonomy): Eukaryota > Viridiplantae > Streptophyta > Magnoliopsida > Fabales > Fabaceae > Erythrophleum > Erythrophleum ivorense. Next base: position 83,297 of record JAIUCV010001523.1, on the reverse strand, counting down.
CAAGCTCCTAAATCATTTCACTCCTTTACCTGCTGGTCTGAAAAATAAGGAAAAAAGAGGAATAAGCTTACCATTGGCTTAGTGAGTGCATAAATAATAAAGTACGTAAAAGAAAAACAATTGTCCACTGAAGTTTTTAGAAATCAATGATTATCAAATAATTTAGGCAATAAAATTTATAGTTGAAATGAAAAATAATTATTTAATAAAAAAAACTTTTATATAAAATCTATATTTCCTAAATATAAGAAAAATATTATGGGAATGGATATCATAAAGAGGAATCAAATCATCAAACCATAGCATTATATATCATGACATTTCTTTGGATTCATCCCATCTTATCACTTTCACAATATACATCTAGTATCTCATATCACAGCACTGGATACATCACATCACAATGTTATCACAATTCACAACTTATTCTAAGTGCACCTAAGCCGTTATCTCCGCTAACAGTTACAGGATCCTAACTAGATTTCCATCCATTATATAAAATAAAAATAATTAAAATAAAATCCCTTCAAATGGCATTTAGCTATCAAAAATAAATAAAGAATCAAAGAAGTAAATAAATAATAAAATAAGGCAAGTTAACCTTCAATATAATCTTTGTAACATATGAGGCCACAAAACAACATACAATACTTTCCTCATAAATAAACATATACACACCATTACTTTCTTTTCATCTAATTCATTCTTTTGCATTTCACAAGGATATATCATGCCACATTTCAATTGCCAATTTGCTTTAATAAATTTATTAAATTATCATATGAATATATATATATACCCATTTTGAAGTTTTGAAAACACTGATTTATTTCCCTAAAGAATAGAGCACATAAATCATACAATTAAAATTTTCACTGTAAAAATATAAAATAGAATGAAATAGATATACCACTTTATTATCTATACACTCACTAGTTAGAACTAATAGTATAAATTCCAAATTCCTATTGTTTAGTGCAGAGTCCCAGTTAAATGAGTTTCCCCGATATCACCTAAAATTATAACTAATATAAATTAATTATGTTGACCACTCCAATAACATTCATAATTATTTATATAACCTAATATACTCTCTAAAATATAAATTCCGAAATTTTTATACACTTTTCTATCCTAAATACTAACCTTAAATTTGGGATTTTTCAATCTAAGCTGCCATAACTCAAATTAAATTCAAAACTTACTTTTTGGAACTTCAAAAATGAATTTGGAAGTGTTAATTCACACTTTAAAGTTGCAATTCAAGAAATCCCCAGTTTTGGAGCTCACCCATGGCACTAGGAAGAAGGAGAGAGCTTTCCAAGAAATTGTACTTTAATAATAATGGAAGAAGAGAGGAAATTACAGAAGAGAAAGCAAAGAAGCTATGTGAGAAATAACTGTTATAAAACCTCTAAAATTAGCACCAAACAGAGGAAGAAACGGATAAAATGAAGGTATGCAAATATTAATGACTCACTAACCTTCAGCTATGGAATCCCACTGAAAAAAAAGGAAAAGCAGATCACTAATATAGGAGGAATATGGTGAAATCACGTTGAGAAGTTGATGCAAAAAGAGGTTGAACAAAAACATGTAGCTTCGTGGGATATGGGAAAGAAAGAAGAAGAAGGAAGAAAGTGGGAGACGCAGCATTAGGAAAGGAAAGCTAAAGGAAATTGAAGAGAAAAGGTTAGTGGAGGATTATTTTATTCTTTAGCTCAAGTTGCATTATTGCCCCAAGCTAAAATTGCTCTTTTGCCTTAAAAGGTTTTTATGCATTTCAATAAAATCCTTAAGATATAAAAAGAATCCCTAAGAATTATATAAACTCTAGAATTAATTTAAAAATATTTAGTCTTTATTTTAATATCCTAAAATAATTTATTTTGTTATTATTATTTTATTTTATTTTTTTAAGGTATTGGAATCGAAGAAGATTAAGGGATCAAATTGAAATAAATAAATAATCTAATGGACTAAAATATTAATTAATCCAAAATATTTTTACAGTGGTAGTTCTAGCTATGTTTGGAAGTAATTGATTCCTAGCATTCCATTTATGGGCTGGTCTTGAGGATTAGAAGGTCGCTTCAAAGGGCTTGGAAGACTAGTTTAATGTACACTAGGAGAGAAAGGAATGCGTGTGCAGATTTTCTAGCCAATGCTTGTATCATCTTAAAAAAATAAACATTCCTGTAGTGGAGAATGAAGATTGTTATGTTTGATGTTAAATTTTGCATGAATTATGTGATAAAAAATAAAATTGAATCATTTTAAAAAGTAAAAAACAATATTGTTTGTTTTTAAAATAGAACTAAATTCAACCTTTTATAAAATTATAGTAGGACTTAAAATATATTTAAGCTTAATATTTATGTAAACAATATCTCTATTCTCCATTCTATCTCAATCTTCTTAAAGTATAAAATTTGTGAGCTTAGTTTCATTAGCTAATTTATACAGCAATATTGTTTTACTTTCAAGGGTTCTGCAAAATGTAATGCTTTTATCAAGCATAATATATATATATATATATATATATATATAGTTATATAAGATACATGTTAACCATCCCAATTTTTCAATATATAAAGAATAAATTAATTATTTAGCATTTGAAAATTTAATTTTTAAAGACAAAGACTTATAATTTTATTCTCAAAAAAGTTTTCTTCAATTGAAGTAGTCTCTTCATCAAACAAATTTATACTTACTTAATAGATTTATTTATGTGACGTAAACGTGAGTTCTAGTCACTATTAACTCATGACAACTTGTCTAGGTAATGTTTTCTCCTAAAACAATATTGTTTAGGCAAATTTTATGAAGTCAAGTGAACAATAATGTTAAATTAAGTATACAAAAATATATTATTTAACCTTTAAATATATGACTTTAATCATTCAAATATTAAATTATATAATTTATGAAACATTTACCTTAATAATAAAAAAATTATATTAAAATAAAATCCTTAAATGCTTCGTGTATAACAGTTGTGGAAGACTAACAAAGTCTTCTGATAAAAAAAAAAAAGACTAACAAAGTCTATAAACAACCAAGACGAGATCCACAATTGAAACTGATTGTTCATACTTAATCATACAAGTTATTATCTATTTGATATCTTGCCATCATATTTCTCTGCAAAGACCTATTAATAATGTAAATCATCATTTTTTTTATCTTGCTTTTCCCATATTTCCTTTTCTTGTTCAAATAGTGATATCCTCAAAACCCCCCCAAAACATAAGATTCAATTAATATTTTAATTCCTTATTTTTGTTTCTAATTTCTTAATTTTTCCTGTTCAAATTTAATCTACCATACTTGTCTTATTCTATCAAATCGACTAAAACAACACTAACATAACTTTTTGGCATTCATATGTTTATTAAGGTCTGATGTAAAACCAAACTTATCATAGGCAAACAAATCAAATAGTCAAAATCTTTTTATCTCGTTCTCTCTCTCTCTCTCTCTCTCTCACACACACACACACACCCCTCCCTCTTTCTCGTTCTTTTCTTTTCCTTTCCCTTCATGCCAATGCCATATTCTTTATCTTACAAACTTTGGTAATGTTGCTGAGTCATAGAGGAGTAAGATGGATAGTTTAGTTGCTAGGAAGACAATGATTAACCATAGTGAAGCTGCTGTCTATTGCTTAGTTGTGTCCACTAATATAAACAAATTTATCAAACATAGGAAACAAGATATCCTTTGTAATATATAGGTAGCCTTTAATGAAATACCTTCATATTATCAAAAGCATAGCTAGCGTGTAAGGATATGAGTATCTGGGCTTATGAGTGTCAGGGCTTATATTTTCTGGATTTATATTTTTCTTTTCAAATCATCTCGTCTCTTTTCTCAAAAACCTAAGCCCACTATTGTCATCCTTTTTATCAGCTCGTAACTTGTGTATCTATTAGCTATATATATTGTTATTTACCTTGTGTAGATTTTTCCTTGCCACTTGGCATTGTTTGTTTGGTTCTGTTATAGCAGAATGTACGTTAAATTGAATGGATTCAACTCTGTCTCGGTATCAATTACTGAGAGCATTTTTCTCAACATTTTTGTTACCTTCTTAGTCATTTTCTCTTCTTGGTATCAGAGCCTCAGGCTTATGCCAATGGACTCACGAACAAGCTCACCACTAACCTCCGTTGTACCCCTTCTTACAAATTCTCAAAAACCACCATCTATTATTCCACCTTTGAACCAGTTGTGTCTTGTTAAGTTGGATAGGACCAATTATTTGCTCTGGCACTCCATGACCATGCCTATGATCAGAGGCCATCGACTTGATGGTTTTATTCTTGGAATGAAACTTGTCCAAAAGAATTCCTCATTGATAGAGATGTGAAGAAACCAAATCCTGAGTTCGATGAATGGTACACCATCGATCAATTATTGGTAGGATGGCTTTTCAGTATTATGACAATGGAGGTAGCATCTCAGCTGTTGGATTGTCACACATCACAGGAGCCTTGGAAAGTGGCTAAGGACTTAGTTGGAGCTCATACATACTCTAGGATTACACTCTACAAAGGGGAATTTCATAGAATTAGAAAAGGAGGCATGATGATGGATGACTACCTCAACAAAATGAAAAATATATCTGATAACCTTACATTAGCTGGCTGTCCTATTTCTCTATCTGATCTAATTACTTAAATTCTTGTTGGTTTGGATACTGTGTATACTCCAATTGTCGTTCAACTTACAGACAAAAATGATCTCACTTGGGTTGATCTGCAAGCTACACTGCTAACCTTCGAAAATAGATTAGAGCAACTAAATTCCTTGAGCAACTTAACTATTACTCAATCGACTGTCAATGTTGTAATGACTAAACAAGAGAGTAAATCATACCAGTTTAGCTCTAACAGAGGTGGTGGAGAGGAAATGGACAAAGAATCTTTAGAGGTGGAAGACACAATAGTGGCAGAGGTTATAGGAATAACAATTGGCCCATTTGTCAGGTTTGTAGTAAACCGAGACACACTGTAGCCAAATGTTACTTTGACTATGACAAAAATTATAGGGGGTATCCACCATCTGAATTTAGAAACCAAAATACTAATGAATGCAACTATTCAGCCTTCATTGCATCACCAAATACAATTGAAAATTCATTATGGTACCTTGATAGTGGATTAAATTCTCATGTGACCAGTGATCCTATGCAGATTGACTCTATAAATGAATGTAATGGTAAGATCAACTTAACTGTTAGTAATGGTGCTCAAATTGAAGTGAAAAACACCAGTGATTTTATCTTAATCCATCCAACCAAGAATAATGTGATGAAAGATGTATTACATGTACCTAAAGTGACTAAGAATTTGATAAACTTATTAAAATTAATTGCCGATCATAATGTTCTTATTGAGTTTCACTCATTTGATTGCTTTGTGAAGGATCAAGCCATCGAAATTGTTTTATTGGAGGGGAAACTCATAAAGGGCCTCTACCAGATTAACAAACTGCTATCCAAGAAGCTAGCACAACCACATCGACCACTTATCAATCCACAATATGATATAGTCACTCATCTTAGAGCCTTCCTATCTTTGAAAGAAGAATGGCATAGAAAGCTGGGTCACCTATCTGACCGAGTGTTGTATGAAGTTTTAAATCTTTGTAAGGTTAAGATAAATAGTAATGAAAATTTCACTTTCTGTGAAGCATGTTAGTTTGGTAAATCCCATCTTCTTCCCTTTAAAAATTCTCTGTCCCATGCATAAGAACCTCTGGATTTGATACACATTGATGTTTGGGAGCCTTCTCCTATTACTTCAGTTTCTGGTTATTAATTCTATGTACCCTTCATTGATGACTTTAGTCGCTATACCTAGTTATATCCATTGAAACACAAGAGTGAAGCCTTGAATGCTTTCTTACAATTTAAAGCGCTAGTGGAAAATTAGTTTGAAAGAAAAATCAAAACTATTTCGAGTGATTGGGGAGGAGAATTTAAAAGTTTCTCTCATGTTGCTCAAGATTTAGGAATTAATGTTAGACAATCTTGTCCATATACATCTGCACAAAATGGAAGAGCTAAAAGGAAGCACCGGCATATTATGGAAATTGGACTTACTCTCCTTGCCCAAGCCAAGATGCCATTCCATTATTGGCTAGAAGCCTTTCAAATGGTTGTCTTTCTTATTAACAGACTTCCAACTCCTGTTCTTCACAATAGCTCTCCATTTTTCTAGATACATAAGGTGTTACCCAATTACAAAAATCTTAAACCATTTGGATGTGCTTGCTTTCCCTGTCTTAAGCCATATAATCAGCACAAATTGCAATTTCATAGTTAAAAATTGTCTTTTGGGGTATAGTAGCTCACACAAAGGGTTCAAATGTCTGAGTTCAACAGGAAGAATCTATATCTTAAGACATGTTATTTTTAATGAGCTTGAGTTTCCATTTATAACTGACTTTCTAAATACTAAGCAATCTCCTCAATTTATGTCTGCCAATGGTTTTTCCTTACCTTCATTCTATTCTCATGACCCTTGTTCAAGTTGTTCTTCTGATAATACAAGTCTTAACCTTGATGAACATCAGGTTGATTTGGGAAGAACTTAAGTCAACTTAGAACCTAGAGTCGATTCTTTTCCATCAACCACTGGAACAGGTTCTAACCAAGTGAATACTACTTCAGCAATTGAATTTGCATCAGAATTTGTACAATCTACATTTGAACCTATTACTAATGTACAAGAGCAAAGGATCGATAGTAAACAACCACTAAAGCATTGGATGACAACTAGAAGAAAAAGTGGTATTTATAAGCTTAAGTATCTATTTGTGGAAATTATAGAAGCTAGTCTCATTAATACTACTATAGAACCTCAAAGTGTTAAAGAAGCTTTGCAGACTTCTCACTAGAAAGAATTAATGAGAATTGAAATTGAAGCTCTTAAAAGGAATGAGACTTGGGTATTGGTGCCTTATATATGTCAGCCAAATGTTGTTGATTGCAAATGGGTATTTAAAACCAAATTCAAGGCTAACGGCACAACTGATAGACATAAAGCTAGTTTAGTGGCAAAGGGGTTTTAGCAAGATCATAACATTAATTTTAGAGAGACTTATAGTTCGGTTGTCAACGTAGCAACAGTCCAAATTATTCTTACTTTGGTTGTCTCCTTTGGATGGGAAGTCAAGCAATTAGATATTAACAATGCCTTCCTTAATGGTAATCTTCAAGAATCTATCTATATGCATCAGCTAGAGGGTTTTGAAGATCCTAACAGGCCAACTCATGTATGCAAACTTTCTAAAGCATTATATGGTCTAAAGCAAGCTCCAAGGACATGGTTTGATAAACTCAAAAATTTCTTACAAGCATAGGGATTTTAGAGCATCAGAGGAGACAATTCACTCTTCATATTCAGAACTAAATCCTATACAATCATTATTCTAATTTATGTTGATGATATCTTAGTTACAGGGAATAATTCAACGTATTTGCAAAAGTTTATACAGCGATTAAACAACATGTTTACACTTAATGACCTTGGTTCCTTGCATTACTTCTTGGGAATCGAGGTGTTCAGAGATGAGTCGGGTATGTTTTTGAATCAATGAAAGTATGTAATTGATCTTTTGAAGAAGTTTAATATGATTGAAGCAGCTCCTTGTCCTACTCCCATGGGGGCAAGAAAATCTTTGTTTGCTAATGATGGAGAAAAACTAAAAGACCCTACTATCTTTAGGAAAGCTATGGTGCTTTTCAATACTTAACTAGTACTCGACTAGAAATTTCTTTCTTAGTTCACAAACTCAGCTAGTTCCTAAGTGCTCCTTTTGTCTCTCACTTCCAAGCTGTAAAATGGATTTTACGGTACCTCAAAGGAACTCTACACTATAGTTTACATATCAAATCCTCTTCATAGCTTAGTATCACTGGTTTTTCTAATGTAGACTGGGCATCTTGCCCAGATGATCAAAAATTAGTTGTTGGATATTGTATTTATCTTGGTGAAACTTTTGTCTCTTGGTCATCTAAAAAATAAAGAGTAATTGCTAGGTCCAGTACTGAATTAGAGTATAAAGCACTAGCTGATCTATTAGCCAAAATTCTCTGGATTCAATCACTTTTGAGGGAGATTGGTTTTCCTGTCAAAGAAATACCAATCATATGGTGTGATAACCTCATTGCTAATGCTTTGGCTGCCAACCCAGTTCAACATGCTCGTACAAAGCACATTGAAGTTGATGTACATTTCATAAGAGATCAGGTGTTAGCTAAACAATTGTCTATTAGATATGTGCCTTCTTCCAATCAGGTTGTTGACTTTTTAACTAAGGCATTGTTATATAATCAGTTCAGTTTTCTACGCAACAAACTCGGGTTGCCTATTACACCCTCTTATTTGAGGGTGTTGTAAGGATATGAATATATGGGCTTTTGAGTGTCTGGGCTTATATTTTCTGGATTCACATTTTTCTCTTTAGATTGTCTTGTCTCTTTTCTTAAAAACCCAAGCCCATTATTGTCGTCCTTTTATTAGCTTGTGACCTGTGTATCTATTAGCTGTATATACTGTTATTTACCTTGTGTAGATTTTTCCTTGCCACTTGGCATTGTTTGTTTGGTTCTGTTATAACAAAATGTACATTAAATTGAATGGATTTAGCTCTACCTTAGTATCAATTATTGAGAGCATTTTTCTCAACATTTTCGTTACCTTCTTAGTCATTTTCTCTTCTTAGTGGCTTCAACATCATCCACTCCCATCATGAGATTCGCATTGTTTTTCAAATCACAATTAACATAAGGTGAATATGGAAATGAAACACTTTGATATATAATTGCTGATAATTTACACATGCATGATATTTCTTTCCTTCAACCTTTAGATGACACTTGAATATCTGATAAGTCCCATTCATATTCGTCTTGTCATATCATTTTATAAGTTCTTATAAAGTGTTTTGTGCTAATATTTCCCATTTCATATTCATTTTAGAGGTTAACTTGTATTTAGGATCGATTTATTAGAATATATGGGAAAATGTTGTGAAAACACTCAATTTTGAACCTTGTTCTTACTATTGTAAGTACAAATAAAGCTTATAAACTTTTGATAGCTCTCCTAATTTAAGTTGTCTTGCATGGTTTTTATCAATGATGTTTAGCCAAGTCCTAGTGTTAGTTAATAGAAGTTGGTAGTTTCAATTAAGTTATATGTTTTAGTTTTTATGTTGATTTAATACTTAATTGATGATACTTGTTTACTTAATTCTATGTTTTTAAGTCTTAGATTAATTTTGGGTTTTATTTGTAGGTTGATTGCCTAAGAATTGCATAGTGGGTTTCCAGAGCTTAGGCCATATATCTTTAGAGCCTAGGCCTTGAAGAAAATGCTACTCCAAATGAAATTCTAGCAAGCTAGGTGCTTAGGTACCAACTTTCCATAGCTACAACCTCAAAAATGTTTTGACAATAGTGCATTAGTCATAGATGTTGGCACTAGAGTTCATGGCCGCAGCACTAAGGCACTAAAAAAAACATCATAGTTTTTAAGCTTAATTTTAGTGGCCTATATAAGGGACCTTGGAGATAGTCGGAAGAGGGGAAGAGTCCTTTGATATTATGGGAACTTTTGGGAGCCTTTTGAGGTGCTTTGGGAGCTCTTGAATGGTGACAATGATGAAGAGCTAGAAGGAGTATCCATTGTTCACTTTCTTGGTCAATTATTCAAGACACTTGTCTTAAGTAAAGTCCTTCATCACTATTCCACCTTTTTTTTAATGTTAATTTTGTGTTAGAAATAGGAAATTAATTATTAAGTATTAAAGCATTGAAAGTAACAACATAACATATTTCTTGTTCACTATAAGGTGTATGCTATGTCTTCAATGGCTTTGTTTATTAACTCTTGATTCTTAGTTAATTGTTGCAATTTAGCTATGTCTGGTAGAGTCACTAGGTTAAGAAGTTAGCTAGGAAGATAAAGTAATTTACAATTTAATCTTACCTTTATTTTATCTAGCAGAATCATTTACATTAGTATAACTAAAAATCTAGTATATGTCTTGTTCAACAAATAGGTACTTGATAAAATGTAGTTCTATTTAGTTAATTATGAATTCATTTGGTAGGGTTTTCTCATTAATTAAATTTGAATTTATTAAACTCTAATACACTTCCTACAACTAATTGAACTTAGGTAGACTGGAGTCAACTATTTAAAAGAGATTAAGAATAGGATAGTTTAATTCGTACTAAGAGGTGGGTTGATGCATTAAGAATTTGATTGGCCATAATGAATAAGAAGTTAATGTTAAACACTAAGTGCTAAAATAGTGTAGTAGTCAAGGTTACATCTAGTCCATTGTTGAGTCTTTTATGTTTTAAGTCTAGAGTCTTTTTATCTTTGTGTTTTATGCATTTTAAGTGTTTGATATTTTATCTATATGAGTGGTAATTGAGTGATTTAAGATACTAGCTCTTGAATAGTGTACATACTTATGGATAGTTCAATCACTAACCAAATATTTTTAAAAACTTTAGAATATAAATAATACCAATCATTGTAAAATCAATGCTCATACTTAGAGTCGTTTTATTATTTAATTGATTAATATATTTGTTAGCTTATGTCTAAGATAGTCACATTAATAAGTTCTACTTATCATTTTATTAATAGGTTTGTAAAGACCTAAATGTGCATGTATATATATTTATTAAAGGATAGCATTAGCTGAGGGTGTCTTTGGGCTGGTGGCAAGCAGGGGAATATGATTTTCCATGTCCTGTGTTCGAATCCTGAAGCATACCAACATACATATTTTTTTCTTTCTTCTGGACTTTTCTATTATCCCATGTATACCCCTCTTGTGTCTAACTCAAGTTTGGGTTTTAGGTCATTTTACACCCCCCAATTTTTGTAGTAAAGAGCCCTCACCTACCTTCATCTTTTTGGTTAGGTCAGCAGAAAACACATCAGAAAGGTCTGCACTTTCTCTCCTCTATTCACCATCACCTTGCTCTCATCTGGTTTTGTTTTTTTCTGCTTGCTTTTTCCCTATTACATGTTAAGTTTGGTTGCTTCATTTTGGTAGTTTAACTTGTGCAAGTCCATTTCTTAGGCCTAGAGATTTTGCTGTGTGTGTTGCCTCTTTTGGTTTTGTTTTGATAGCACCCTCATCCTCTGGTTCTCAGTTTCTGCTGTGTGTTTTTCCTTTAATTAACGAGCTAGTGGGAGTGTTATGCAGACCAAAAATTTCATGTAAGATTATGATTTTTGGTTGGAGCAATCTTGGTTTCCATTATGCTAGAATGTATCATCAATCCTCCCTCAAATTTCGTTGCTTCCTTTTTCTGCATGATTTTCTATTATAAAACTAAGTTCCATTGTGCTTCTTACTTGCCAACTTCCACTTGTGCAGAATAAGCTTCCCTCTATCGTATTCTGTTACTGGATTGGATAGCCATCGTGTGGTGTGAGTCTTTCTTCATTTTTGGCTTTCGATTCTAGCTTCTTGGTGGATTGGAGGAGCTAAGGTGTGAGTTGTATTTTGGAGGTAGAATTTCCAACTCAATTCTTGAAAACCTCCTTGCTTTGCAATGGTGTAATTTGGAATAGATACCCTAATTATGATTCCATATAATGACAGAAGCTTAATACTAATACTTTTAGGATTTGAATGGCATAGAAATTTCTTATTCTTAGTTTAAGGTTAGAGGGATTTCCAAGAGCTTGCAAACTAAGGCTTTGAGGAATTTGGGACTGTGGAATTGGTAGTTAAAGTGGTTAGTTCCTTGAATGTTATTTGGGGATAGCCTGAGCCATGTTAATATATAGATATCTTGCTTTGGTTTATTCTAATTAGGTAATAATGTTTTAGGCCTCTCAGATATTGGAAATTTTCTTTCTTTTCCCTTTTTAAGTAAGGTGCATCCAAGATCTTCGAGTTTAAGTATTAAGAAGCATATTATTTTTTTTACAAATTTTAACTCCTTGCAGATAAAGTTAGGAATGTTGTTAAGGGGAGGGTGTAGCTAATTATCGTAGTAAAGAAGAATTTATAAGTATTAGATAATTGAGTAAAGATGGTATATTCTACATAATTGACCATTGAAGTTGTTTAAATATTAAGAATTTGTGAATTTGGTGTTTAGGGCATTCAAAGAGTTAGGCACATCCAGAGAGTTGATGGAGAATACTAGGCAAAGTTTTTTTTATTATTATCTTGAAAGAAGAAGGGGTGAGTAAATAATGCTAGCTATACCTTTTGTTTCAAGTTTATGGGTACATATTCCGCTATTATCATGTTTACATTATTGAATACGTTTCTAATTAATTATGCTAATGAAATTACCTTCTTAAATATAATTTTGAGTTATTTATATGTTTGAATACTAATTGAGTGTTTCTGAATCGTGGGAATAACTTTTGATATACTTTGTTAGATATTGGAGCTATAAGTATAAATATGAGTTAAAAATTTAATTTACTCTGAGTATGTATTTTTTTGAGATTAATTCTGGTGGAAACTATTTGATTGGAACCTTGTAACCAACTGCAGTAGAGATTAGTCATGGTGTACTATGATGAGTACCCTAGTTAGCAGAGGTGATGCTAACCCTGTGTGGTTGGCCACCATACGTGGATATGACTTCATTTTCATGAGCAAGTGGCTCAGCATCCATGTTACTTATCCTCGCGGGCTGTGTGCTTTGCATCTGGCTAAATTGGTACTGATTATATGTTTCCCCATTGTACTTGAGACCTAACTTACATAGAAATTTCTTGTATATGTATATGGACATATCTATACATTGATATTATTTTTATATAGAGTTTCTCTTGTAAATTCCTATTTGAACAAGATTTTACTATTCTTACACCTTGTAGCTAGCCTTGTTTACTCATTGAGCTCCGTTTCACTCCTTTCATTTTTTTTATTTGTCTCAGATAGTAGGTTTGAGCTCGATCCTCCCTCAGCAGCTTAGCTTGGCATTTTCTTACACTTTCGGTGAGCTTGCATTTGTTCGTGTGGGCATCTCTTGTTATTGTTTTGGAAAAATTCATTTTGTATTATAGACTATGGTCTGTAGCTCCACTGAGTCACAAAGGGAAAATTTCTCCCTACCCCTAGAAATTGATGTATTTTGGTTTGAAGTGTTTGGCTAAATTTTCTTTTGGATGTTCTGAGTTAGTTGACTAGTTTATAGAAATTTCGAGAGGTCTAAATAATAGGGGAGACTTTGTTGAAATTTTTACAAGAGTCCTCTTAGAACTACATTTATATAATACTCATATGAATGGACATTGTTGTTGTTTTTTTTAATTTTGGTTTCTAGTATTACCTCCTATGAATATTTTCTGGTGATGAGCAGAATCTTGTTAGTGCTGGCTTAAGGAAGAAAAAATTGGTTGCTATCCATGTTTGTCACAACTTGGTATGGGGCGTGACAAGGTTAGTAAAAGAAAATATTTTTCATAAGTCATATTTCTAGAAAAATTACAATATTATCATTTTGTGAGAACATAGAAAAGGTATTTAGAAAAATGGGGTTATATCTTCTCCAGCATTCATCCATGGAAATTCATGTTTGTAGTAGCACTAGTTTAGAAATGATTCTTATCATCTTTTAGTTGAACCTTCCACATACGATGTGCAGGCAGCTCAAGAGTGGTGGACATTTTATCAATCAACCAAATTATGGACGACACTACTTAGGATTTCACTTGCCTTAATTTAGTAACAGAGACTATTTTGTTTCTTTCTTTCTTATGTCTTTCGTATCAGCATCAAAGTTTGTAGGATGAAAAAGGTGGCGATGGTGTGGAGGGAGGGATGGATCTAAGATTAAATTATTAAGGGCGAAAATTTAAAAAATTTATAAATGCTTATATATATATAAATTACAGATTTATAATATGTGTATATATATATAACATATATTTTTTAAAACATTTATCACTTAAAAGTAATTTTTTTTTGAAAAAAATTAATATATAATTTCTTATATTTTTATTATTAAATTTTTAATTAAAATATAATAAGTATATGATTTTTATACAGAAGTGTATGATTTCCCAAATTGCATCATTATCAATTATAAGGAATTGTCAAATCCATCCTCTCCCCATATTACACCATCGGGTTTCTATTTAGTATTCGTGGTGCAAATAGGTACGCCAAGTATTGCTGCAATTGCTTTAACATAAGCTACCTAGGCTTCCGGCCGGTTGTTACACTTTGGTCAAGGGCTTGTTAAGAATTTGTAACAAAATATTTCAGACAACAAAAGTTTAGTACCAATAATAATATATACTTGTTGAGAGATTTTTTTTTATTTGATAAATAATATTCACTGATAAAAATTTAGTGTTCAATGATTAGTTTCTTATTGTGATTGGGACCACCATAAGGGGATTCTTTTTCCATTGTTGCTGTTATTTCCATTGTTACTGTGTGTTTAGAGAAATAATAGCACCCATGTGTGTGTATATATATATATATATATATATGTACATGTTTTCCTATAGGGGGTTTTCAATAGTGGAGGCAAGCACCCCTTTCCCCTTTGGATCCGTCAGTGTGGATGAAATGGAAGCTGACGTCATTGCATGTGATGTTAATGTAGCTGTGGGAATCAGTGTTCAAGCAATGGTAAGAGGGAAAGAGAAAGATGGAGATGAAAAGAAAGAAAAGAAAAATGGAGAAGCTTTCACCCTTGGCTTTATCTGACAAGGATTTGTTTAGTCCGCATCAAACTTTAATACACACGTGGGTTCATATAAACTAAAGGATTAAGCTCACGTTCTTTTACGGGAGTCGCCGAAATGGGACAAATAAATTAAAAAATTAAATTGGAACAAGGATCAAATTGAAATTAATTAGGATAAATTATATTTGTAGTCCTTATAATACCATTCAATTTTTAAATCAATTCTTAATTCAGTCTTTATAATTTAAATATTTATAATTAAATTCTTACAGTTTACAAGTTTTATAGTTTAATCCTTATTATTAAAATTTTATTTATATTTCATTGAATTTTTTGATATAACTAACTATATATTATCTTAACACTTTGAATATATATAATTTGTGTTGACAAAATATATTAAAATATAGATAACAAAATAAAATAACTACATATATAACAAAATATTAACAAAAATACAATAATAGTGATTAAATTAAAAATTATTTAAATCATAATCTAATTACAAATTTTTGAATTATAAGAACTAAATTAAAAATTAAATAAAACTATAAAGACTTAAAGTATGAATTTTTTCAATTAATGAATTAATTAATGACTAAATATCAATTAAGCCAAAATATTTTTATAGTGATAGTTGCAGTCGAGAAGAAATATTTTGAAGTGTTTATGTTTGGAAGGAATTGACTCCAAGCATTTGTCTCTGAAGGATTAGAAGGTTGCTTCAAAGGGATTGGGAGACAAGTTTTATGCGCACTTGGAGAGAAGGGAATGGGAGTGCAGATTTTCTTGGCAATGCTTGGGTTATCTTTTCTGCTTTCGAACGAAGAGGATTAAGTTGAACTTTTTTATAAAATTGGAAGGACTTAAAAGGTATTTTAGCCAAATATTTAAGTAAATAATATCTTTATTCTCCACTTTATTTCAATCAACCCAACGTATAAGATTTGTGAATTTAGTAAAATTGAATTTATGCAGCAATATTGTCTTACTTTCAAGAGTTCTGCAAAATGCAATGCTCTCATCAAGCATTACATATATGTCTTTACACACACACACATATAAAGAGTTATAGGAACACGTTCGGCATCCCAATTTTTTAATACATAAAAGAATAAATTATTGATTTAGTACTGAGAATTGGATTGGAACGTGCAAGGATCACCCTGCAACCTCCTTCGCTTTCCCGCGCTACTGGAACAGCAACCGACACTGATTGGTGAAGACGACAGGGAAAACGCGGCGTTGAGAGGGATATAGGATCGGCGAAATGGGGCATTCTGGTGGTTTGGATCAACGGCCGAGATTGCTTCGTGAACGGACAGCCCAGATGAAGCGTCAGTTTCTGAAAACAAAAAAACGCTCAAAACGCGGTGCGTTTCGAATCCCTCAGCAACGTGGCCTCTTTTGAGTCGCAGGATGGAATGGCCTGAGGAGCACGTTCTGCTGCTCACACACCCGAGCTCGTTTGTAATTATCTCAGCTTCTCAACACTTCCTCGTCCACTGCCCCGTAAACCAAAATGCTTTTCTTCCGTTACTTTTCTCAAGTTTCAGCATTTCCTCATATCTTCAAATCAATGGTCCCGCCTAATGAAGTTTTTTACTTCCTGCTCCTATCCATTGCTTGAACAATCAAACATCGTAGTCTATTTGTTGACGCTTGTCTATTGGGCTATCCAATGAAGTTTCTCAAATCACACAACATCATTGTCTTCATTTTTCTTAACCTTCAAGTTGCTTCCTTTCACATACACCAAAACTACAAGGAAAGTAATTAACCCAACAGAGCACATATTCGAGATATAGTTATAAAGCATGGGCATTATTGTTACTTTGTGCTATACAATGACTTGCTATAGACTTGTCGTCAATTTCTGACTTGGCATCTTTCATCGTTGTGATCTCGGAGACTCATATCCCACATTATAACTCTTTCTTACCCTTTACCCTCCGTCCTCTTTGTTTTGGTTTTATATGTACAAAACCAAGAAAAGCTCAGAGTGATTTAGTGTTTGAGCCTTAAAATTGAGAAAGAAGTGATCTAATGATGAAGACTTACAATGGAAGGGGAAATGGAAGGGCCAGCTTGGTAGATATTGCATTCTCTTGGACTATTGAGGATGTTCTCAATGAAAATCTTTATAAAAACAAGGTTGTTTTTCCTTATAAACACGTCAGATTATATAGCTTCCGTATTGAAAGACTCGTTGTTCTCTAATGTTGTTCTTAGCTTCTCCATTCCAGTTTTTTTAATTCTTTTGTTCTTTTTTTGTTTCTCTTTCTTAGTTACTGTGGAAAGTGAATTGTTGAACTGCATGAGAGGCCATGAAGATCCTCCATTACTTATTTCGTTCTAATCAGCTGAAGCCTGACTTTTTGTTACACCCTAATCAAGATCCCTTTTCTAGAATTTTTTTTTTCTGGGGCCAAAAGAAATACAAGCAGCACAAATACAGCAAACACAACCAGGGAAAACAACAAAGAAACACCCTACAGTAGAAACAGAAACACAGAACCAATCTAGGACAGCAACAACTTATCCTTAATTGCAATTCCCTTTTCCAGTTTAAGATTAAACATGAATATCAGATGCAGAGTAGCACTCTACACAAAAGTTGCATTAAGCAACTATTCTTTTATGTTGTTTTTATTTGCTTTTCATTTGTGTCTAGTATGGTTTATAGAACTGCCTGGGAAACCAATTATGATCTATTCTGGTACTTCTTCTGCTTACATCAATTCAGGATGTCTTTACTTCGTTAAAAGGAATGTCATAACATTTCAAGTGAACTTAAAACGATAATTTCTCTCAGGTGCCAAAGATCCCAGAAACTTTCTTGTCAACAACAGAATACATGAACTCCTTTATTCCTTCGCTGATTGAGGAAACACATAGTGATCTGTCTTCGAGCTTGAAGGGCATTTCTCAAGCCCCTACTTGTGAAATTCTGACATTTAAGAGGTTGAAGAACGACTTGTTCTATCGAATGACAATGAAGGGCCCTAATGGTGGAGAATATGAACCTGCGGTTGGAGATCTCATTGCCCTCACGGATAGAAGGCCAAAACACATCGAAGACTTAAACAGACCCAGAAGATACTATCATATTGCTTATGTTCAACAGTCAAGAAGTGGTGAGACCACAATACTTTCATCGAAGCACATAGAGGTTGAACCAGAGATGGGGAGCAACAAGGCACAGAAGCTTTATGCTGTCTATCTTATAAACATGACGACCAATATTCGTATCTGGAAAGCCTTGAACTCACAGCTGGAGGGTGCAAACCTGAACATTATTGGAAAAGTTCTGCAAGCTGATACATTGGTAAGAATCAAGTGGTATTTAATTTGTGGACATCCTATTTTCGCAAGTATTTGGACTACTGTTTTAGTATAATGTACATGAAAAAATCAGAATACAATAATTAAGACACATACTTCACATAACTTTCAGATTTTTCATATTTTTTTATACTCAAGTATGCCATAAATGAGTTTCCTAGTATTTGGGGAAAAAAACTCCTCGCGCTCCAAACACCACCTAAGCCAAATCTTGTTATTTAATAACATATGCATTGCAATGCCAGTTGAGAACCTCGTTAGGAATGAGATTATGTTTGTTATTTTGACTCACTCAAACGCAACACAAACATATTAACTTTGCTTCCTCCGTAGATAGTGATGATGCAAACATGTTGAAGTTCTCCTTTTGCCTTATTTTACAGATTGGAGAGAACTGTCACATTTGCGTTTCAGGAGAAAACCGTAGCACAACCATTTCTAGTACAAGAAACATAATCTGCTCTCAGAATCTGAATAAAGGTCAGAAAGATGCAGTAGTAAGTTGTGTTTCTATGACAAAATGCCATCACAATCACACTGTGAAACTTATTTGGGGCCCTCCTGGGACCGGCAAAACAAAGACTGTTACTTCTATGCTATTTGCTCTGCTCAAACTAAAAACCAGAACATTAACATGTGCTCCAACTAATACTGCCGTGTTGGAAGTAGCAGCTCGCTTGCGTGGTTTAGTTAGTGAGCATCTCAAGTTTAATACTTATGGGTTAGGTGACATAGTGTTATTTGGGAATAATTCTCGAATGAAAGTTGATGATTATCGAGATCTTCCTGATATCTATCTTGATTATCGTGTTGATAAACTTGAGCGGTGTCTTTCTCCACTAACCGGATGGAAACATAACTTGGAATCAATGATCAGTTTGCTTAAGAACCCTCATGAGCAGTATCTTTTATCTAAGCTTGATGGGAAGTATGAGGAGGTTAATGATTTTATGTCATTAGAAGAATTTACTAAGCTTAATTACCGTCATGTAGAACAAGCGTATCTGTCATACAAGCAACTTGAGGATAAAGATGATCATATGACATTGGAGCAATTTGTGAAGATGAAATATAGTTATATTGAAAATAAATACCTTTTTTATAAAGCTGAAGTTCAGTTTATAAAGAGGAGGTTTAGTATCATAGGCGAGAATCTCAAGTTCTGCTTGCAAACTTTGTACTCTCAATTACCAACGTCACTTGTTCCATTCAAGGTAGTGAAGAACATGTTTAGAGCTCTTGATTTGCTACAAACCCTTCAAAGTTCCCTTTTACAAAATGATTTCATAGAAATTCCTGAGAATGATGCAGATGGAGAAAGAATTACTGTCATCCAACCAGAACTTCCCACTGAGGAAGGGGAGAAGCGAGGTTTCTTCGCCATTAGCAACTGGATGAATCAAAGGTTTCTTAAGCCTGTGGTAATGGAAGATGTTATGTTTAGCTTTGGAAGGTTAAGCTTGAAAAGAGATGAGTGCCTTAGGATACTGAGATCACTTTCTAAGTCAATTTTACTTCCACAACTTAAAAGCCATTATGAAATAAAAGATTTTTGCTTGAAGAAGGCATGCCTAATTTTCTGTACAGCATCTGGTTCTACCAAATTGTTTACAGAGGAAATGACACCCCTGCCCTTTGTACTTATTGATGAAGCAGCTCAGCTGAAAGAATGTGAGTCAACCATACCACTGCAACTTCCAGGCATAAGACATGCTATTCTCATTGGTGATGAGAGACAACTTCCTGCAATGGTTAAAAGCAAGGTACGGGAGTTTTGACATTGTGTTGTTAGAGATTATAATGAAATGTTCATGGCCTTCACTTAACAACTTAAGATTTTTGATTGAAGTGATTCTAGATATGACATTGGAGCTTATATGATCAAGTGGTCTAAGTTCCATTCTTGCTGCCCCATCCTTATAATTAAAATAAAGTTTTAGCATAAGGTATGGTGGGCTGTGTTTTGTCCTTATGTCAAACCCAATAAACTTTGATGTGAGTAGGTGTGTTAGAGATTATAATAAAAATATTCCTGGTTCCTCATTTAATGGTTTAAGCTTTTGAGTTGATTAGTTTTTGACATGTGTGATTTGTGTTATGGAGATTGTTAGAGATTTTTGTCTAATATGTCTATGACAATCAAATTTCAGATTTCTGATGAGGCTGGATTTGGAAGAAGTATGTTTGAGAGGCTGGTATTGTTGGAATACAGGAAGCATCTCCTTAATGTCCAGTATAGAATGCATCCGTCTATAAGCTTATTCCCCAATACAGAATTCTACCAAGAGCAACTTTTGGATGGCAAGAATGTTAGAAGTTTAAGCTATAGTAAGCGTTTCCTTGAAGGAAAAATGTATGGCTCCTATTCTTTTATAAATATAGCTAAGGGTAAAGAGCAATCTGGTCATGGACACAGTTTGAAAAACATGGTGGAGGTTGCTGCTATCTCAGAGATTGTAAAAGCCCTTCATAAAGGTTCATTTCTCTTTCTCTCCTCCATATGTGTGTACGTGTGTGTGTGTGTATAGGAATGACAATTTTCCTTGTTTGTAGAATCTCTATAGGAATTGCCTCACACAGAGGCAAGGTTGGGGAGGTTTTCTTGTAATGATAGAGGTGGGGGATAGAATTGCCCCTTTTAGATTAGGATATAGAGATGGGGACCATACGTAGGAAAGACCTCCACATCCCTAGTAGTCCTACCTTCTGACTCTACTGTCATCCTTGCGTGTGTGTGCGCTAAATGTGTGCTCCAATGGAGGTTATTAAATATTAAGTCCTTGCGTTTTGGATGTGACATTCTTGGTAGATAGTGCCTAGGTAAATACACTAAAAAATAAGTGTCACGCATGACTTGGGAGTTCCATTGTACAACTTTAATTTTTTATTGTGAACTCTATGTATTGACAATGAATAATTGGTTAGGCATTTTTTACTTAAGAAAAATACTATGAATGTATGAGTGTCCCCTTGTTTCTTTTTGCTACAGAGTTTCTCAAGAAGAAAAGGAAAGTCAGCATAGGAGTGATATCTCCATATAATGCTCAAATCTATGAAATCAAAGAGAAAATGAAGCAGTACAATTTGGTTTCAGATCCTGACTTCTCCATGAGTGTTCGTTCTGTTGATGGCTTTCAAGGTGGTGAAGAAGATATCATAATAATTTCCACAGTCAGGTCTAATAAGAGTGGAAATGTGGGTTTTCTTTCTAATAGACAAAGAGCAAATGTGGCGTTGACTCGTGCTAAGTATGTTACTTGTTGGGACCAGAATAGGATATATGCTTGAGAAATTCTTATGAAAACTTAGTTTATAGAAATATTATCAATAAGTCAGTCATAAATATATGGAAGTAGATATAAAAAGCTTAACCTCAAGAAAGAGCTTTTCTTCCTTGAACCTATATGCAATAATGTATTTAACAATGAAAATCTTTAGGGAAAAGCAAAAGGCCAGGGGTGGAAAAGTTTTTCTTCTCATGAGGTCAGTCTTTTTATGTCAACACCTTATATATAAATGTCAAGGATGAATCTCATTGAAAAACCTGTATGACATAACTTAATGTGTAAGCTCTTTGTAGATTGAATTTATCTAAGGACTCATCTGTATATGTTAATCATGTTGCCTCTAAGTTTGTGATTATATAGGCTTGGGTTGATTAGAAGCTTTTCTGCAGACATTGTCTCTGGATATTGGGGAATGCAGCAACTTTAAAAAATAGTGGCTCTGTATGGACAAAGCTAGTAAATGATGCTAAGAGAAGAAAGTGCTTCCACAATGCTGATGATGACAAGAACTTGGCTCGGGCCATTGAGGATGCCTTGCTTGAGCTTGAACTAGTTGATGAATCTGAGTCACCATTTAAGTCACTTAGTCTAAGGCACAAGTCAGAAACAGCCGCTACAAGTTCTAGGTAATTTGCATTTAACCATAACTTTTTCCTTAAATGTCAATACATAATTGACACAATTATACAAAAACAAAATGGACATGTTAGATAGATGTTATTGCTTAATTGAGAAACTGATTAATGTTCATATAATTGAATACCAGGGGCCAATCCAGTGGCAATTCGAGGAAACCAAGGTGGTGATGAATGGAATTAATGTGAATGACCTTATTTGCTGTGCTTGTATTTTGGATCCTTGTAATTGTGAGATTGTGGATTACAGTAAGGTTATGTGGGCTGTACAAGGTTGGGTTGTGTCCTCAGCTATTGTTTGCACAACAAGGTACAATATGAAGCCAGCAACATAGTTTAAATGGAAAAAACTTGATTTTTCATGTTTCATTAAATCAAATTAAGATCAATTGCTATTTATCTATCTTTTTTTTCTATGTCACTGTACCATAAACTCAATGTCTACCATTGTTAACATCCATAATTACCATTAAGATCACATTTTTTATCACACCAGCATTGTTATGGTTTTTCTTCCATCAATTCTGATGTGACTTCTTATGATATAGAAAAATGCATGTGTTCCTTTCTTCAATGCCTAGGTAGAAAAATGAAGGATCAGAAAGATGGATAAATTGGCCTCTTCATAAACAAAGCAAAAATGAATGAAACCACTCAAAAATATATGTACATTCCCTAAACACCATTGATTAGTGACTACAATTATTATTATTATCAGGCAGAAGAAAATCAGACTGAAAAAAAAAATGCCAATTAGCAATATTAGAAAATAATTGATAAATCAATAATCTTAGCCAAGAGAAACTTGAGAACTATAAGATTTAGGATCCACAAGAAAGGTTAAGTTAACCTTCATCATTGATATTTTTTCAAAAAGAAAAATAATACAGCTACATGAATTTGACCTTAAACAACATAAGACATTTGCATACCAGAGTTCTTTCTCCATTACCATATCCATGTCCAATCTATGCTTGCTTCTTGACATGTAACAAATTTTACACACATTTCAAGATGAAGGAGTTTTGATTTCCTTGGATTTTAAGTCTAGTCCTAATGAAATCTAAGAGCCTTACAAGTTACAATAGTTATAATGCCGAGATAAACTTGTAAATTTTGGCCTGAGCTCACTCCGTCTCTTCTGGTCTACCAAGTTCACCAATGTTGTTGTGGTATTCCTGAAAGAGAAAGATGCCATTTCAATAAGCTCAGAGACTCTCATATCTTTAAAAATACACTAACTTCGTTAGATTGATGTATGGAATGATTGTATTTAAACACATTATGATGCCAAGTATCCTTAGATATAAAAAAGTTAAAATAACGAAAACAAGGTATGTCATTTTGATATAAGGACAGGTAAATTGCAGCCACAACATTGTTTTCCTTAAAGGATGAACAAAATTACAGACTTTGAAACCTTTTTATGTTATCGTTGGGCGAGAAGCCCCCGAGGGGGTTTAACTGCCAATTTCCAAATCATAAATTGGCTAGTATTATGGAAACTGGTGTGAAATGTTGCAGATTGATTTTAGAACTCAGAATGAATAGTGCATAATTGTATAAGATTTTACATATCCTACAATATGGTAGTTAAATAAAAACAAGAATCAAAAGCATTAAGTCAAAATGAAGGTCAAATTTATATAATAGTATATCCTTGAAGGAGAGTAAAAAGCAAAGATAAAAATAGGGTGTTAAGGACTAAGTGGTGGCAACTAAAGGGGATAAAGAAAAGACTGTGCAGAGATGGATTGTGGAGGAAGGACCTTAAGAAATACAAGGAAGTGCTAACGATATGTGGAATGGAATGACTAAAGAGATTAAGAAGGTGGCAAAGGAAATATTAGGTGAATTAAAAAGTTTTGGACCTAGAGATAAAGAATCTTGGTGGTGGGATGCAAGCGTGCAAGATAAGGTTAAAGTTAGGAGGAAGTGTTATAAAGTGTGGTCGTTATGTAAGAGTAATAAAAATTAGGAGAAATATAAAATAGCTAAGAAAGACACTAAGAAGGTAGTGAACGAAGCGAGAACGAGGGAATTCGATGGGTTATACTAATTTTAGGTACTAAAGTTAGAGAAAGAAATATTTACAAGTTAGCTAAAAGTAAAGAAAGAAAGACAAAAGACGTGGATCAAGTAAAATGCATTAAGGATGAAGAAGGGAAAGTCTTGGTCACGGAACAAGATATCAGAGAATGGTGGAAGAATTATTTTTGTAGGCTTTTTAATGAAGGCCATGAGATTTCATTACAATCGGATAGGTTAGACACTAGAGAAGAGGATCAAAATTATACTTTTTATCGTAGGATTTGTGAGGCAAAGGTAAAAGAAGTATTAAAGCGAATAGAGAGTGGTAGAGTAGTTGGACCAGATAATATACCTATTGAAGTATGGAAGAGTTTAGGAGTGAATGGCATAAGTTAGCTCACAAAGTTATTTAATGAAATTATGAGATCTAAGAGAATGCCAGATGAGTGGAGGAGAAGTTCTTTAATTCCTATTTATAAAAGTAAGGGGGACATTCAAAATTATGCAAATTATAGAGGAATTAAGCTCATGAGCCATACTATGAAATTATAGGAAAGAGTAATTGAGCGACAATTAAGAAAAGAAACCCAAGTTATAGAGAATCAATTTGGTTTTATGCTAGGAAGGTCAACTATGGAAGTAATATATTTGTTGCAAAGATTAATGGAGCGATATCGAGAGAATCAAAGAGATTTATACATAGTTTTTATCGATTTGGAAAAAGCATATAATAGAGTACCAAGAGAGGTTCTATGGAAAGCTTTGGACAAAAAAGGATTTCGTATAGCTTATATTCGAGCAATCCAAGATATGTATGATGAGGCTACAACTAGTGTAGTAATAAAAGGTGGACCTACAGAAGATTTTTCGATAACTATTGGTCTATATCAAGGGTCAACTTTGAGCCCTTATCTTTTTACGTTAGTATTGGATGTGTTTACTTAACATATCCAAGAGCTGGTGCCACGATATATGCTTTTTGCAGAAGATGTTGTCTTAGTTGGAGAATTGAGAGTGGAAATGAATGAGATGTTGGAGAGGTAGAGATTAGCTTTGGAAACTCATGGATTTCTTTTAAGTAGAAGTAAAACAGAGTATATGGAGTGTAAGTTTAGTAAGAGACACACCACTTCTAGTGCAGAAGTGAAAATTGAAGAACATATTATACCACAAGTCACATAATTTAAATATCTTGTATCCGTCATACAACATAATGGGAAAATAGAAGAAGACATAAAACAAAGGATTCAAGCAAGGTGGATGAAGTGGATGAGTGTATCGGGTGTTATTTGTGATAGAAGAGTACTACTTAAAATTAAGGGTAAATTCTACTGCACAGTTATAAGACTTGCAATGTTGTATAGAACTGAGTGTTGGGCAATAAAAAGTCAACAAGAGAATAAGTTCAATGTTGCAGAAATGAGAATGTTGCGTTAGATAAGTGAACACACTAGACGAGATCGGATTAAAAATGAATGTATTAGAGAGAAGATGGAAGTCGCACTTATTATGGAAAAGATTGTAGAATCAAAACTTCGATGGTTTGGTCATGTTGGGAGGAGACCTATAAAAGCCCCAGTTAGGAGAGTAGATAAGATGAAAAATAGTTCAATAATTAGAGGTAGAGGAAGACCAAGAAAAATTATAAGATAAATTATTAAGAGAGATTTAGATTTAAATGGTTTGTCTAAAAATATGATTTACAATAGGTGTTTATGACATCGATTAATCCATGTAACTGACCCCACTTAGTGGGAAAAGGCTTTGTTGTTGTTGTTGTTGTTGTTATATCCTTGATATCATTTTTCCCAAGTCAGTTCTGCTTGAAAACTAGTTCAATTCTCGCCCTGATTTGTGGATGCCAGTTGAAGAGGTATATATTTAGAACAAGTCAATAATAAGTCTACATATCAAGGCTCTTAAAATTAAGGGGAAAATACATTTTAAACCCCTCCCCACTCCCCCTCGAAACAAAAAAAAGGGCTAACTACAACTTTAGTATATGAACTTTTAAAATGTAAGAAAACCACGTTTATTCTTTGGAAAAAACTGAAAACATTAACCTTTAAACTCATTTAACAAGGGTATGTTTTGTATTTTTTCAATTAAATAGGGGTGTTTTGTTACATTTTAAAATTAACGCACCAAGGTTGTAATCAGATCTAAGTACAGAGAGGTCAAATGTATTTTTCCCTAAATTATTGTCAACACAAAAAAGCTGCTGTAAACTTGATATCTACATATGTGTAGATTGCGTTATTACATGTGATATTGGTGTTTTGATAAAGATTTTCCTAAAAGCAATTTGAATTAAAAAGAAACAAAAGCTTATAACATGTTTTTTGGCAAATAAATATACGTTTGTTGAAGTACAGGAAACATATTCAAAACATGCTTCTTATATAACCATAAGAAAACATAATATTTGCTATTCGAGGAAGTTTTGGATGAGTTCAAACTAGGAACCTAAAACTACCACTACGATCCAAAAATAAAAAATCCTCTAAGAGCGATAACTAGATATAATTCATTACCATGAAACCATTAGTTCATACAAAATGAGAACTTGAATGGTGAAACTAAACAATTAACTATCTTGAAAACTCTTACCTGAAGAGTATAAAGTCTAGATTCTAGTTTACGATTGTATTTCTCATCTTTGTCTATCTACAAAATATAGGAAGGAATATTATATTTTGGGTAAAACTATTAGTTCAATATGGCAAGCAGGAACAAAATAACTACGTAAACTACCTTTAAGATACAAAGAGAAGAGGAAGAGCTGACCTACCTCATGTATAGTTCCATTAGCTTATCTATTTTCTCACATTCATTTTCAACAAATTTACTTAATAATCTCCCTCTTCTAGAACCCCTCAAGATTCCACCTGGAAAAATATATAGGCCATTGAAGTTCTAAGTCACGAGAAAAAGTATGAAAAACATATATTCATGGCCTAAAATGCCATATTTCAATAATAATCACAGATGCCACTCCAAAAGAATTCACCAAATCTGATGTCCCTCTTTTCAGCTACATAAAATATAGTGGATATAGTTAAGTTGTTTGCTTAGGAAACCGCCATGGACATTGTCACATTCATTTTTATGTTATGTTCGCCCCATTTTTGTATATGAAGTTAACTGAAAAGGGGTAACTTTAGTTTCCAAGCATGATCAAGAGACTGTTCATGCACATTGTTGATTAAATATTCAGCCGTAAAAAAAAAGTTCCAAGTTGTAGCATAGTAATATTTTGGATAACTATCTGAATTACCCGTGTCTCAAACTAACACAAAGACATAATATATCAACTTGGCTTCGACCACTTATATACATAAATAGATATGACACACTTAATACACATTTGATTGAAATATTTGCAGGTGAAAAGAAATGCTTAAATTTAGATATGTTAGCAAACAACGGCATACTACTAAATGATAGCAAAATGTCAACAAGAATTCAGCATGGAACCCCAAAACACAATCAACCATTTTATTATTTCCTATTCATGAAGATAACAACACTACTAGAAGCATATCTTATTCAAACACACTAGGGAAAAACATACACAAGCATATATTTAGAGACCAAAAACAAAATTGCAAATTTAGGATGTATAAACACAATAAAATCATAATGAACATGTATGATAAGTGCTTTAAGTGGCCAAGTCAATAAAATTAGAAAGAGAGAAGCTATGGTATGTGTCATACCTTATTTTATAACACTTTCTAACTGCAAATACCTTGTATAAAACTTAGAGGAGTCAATGGAAACCTGAATTGATAAAACTTTTTCATTTTTAAACTTCATTATACAATTTCACTATTTATTTGGTCATTTCCAAATTCTTATCTAACTTTGAAAATACATGCTTAATTATAGAAAAATCGTATGAGGTTGGTTCAGTGTTCTACTTCAAGTTCTTTAAGCCCTCTACAAGGGGAAAATAATTCCTCAATGGAATGCATATAAATTCATATCAAAGTGTCCCTACAAAAATTGGACAATTTTACCCCTCACTTAACATATTATTATTATTATTTTGCCTTTACATAAGCAGATGCATTTTTGCCTTTTAGGCACACCAGTCATATTTTATTTACTTAAGGGTTGATTATATTCATGACTTTCTATTCCATACTTCAGTAGCTTACAGTATCATAACATAACTCATACACACAGTAATCTAAAATATTTAATTACATAACAAAATGTGGTGCATAAAAGTAAGGTCTTCAATTTATGTCTCCACACTCTTTGCTTTTTCTTTGCTTGAACTTAGACCTAGCACGGGTTATATTTGGGGTGAGATTATGAAATATCAGTAGTAGTAAACCAATCTCATTCACAAGCTAGCATGTAAGTACATAACCTAATGCCAATTGGAGTGCCACATACCACATAAGAATACAAGGAATTTCATACAAGGCCAAGCACAGTCAAAGCATACGTCTCATCTTATAGTATAAATGATAACTTGATATAGTATAACACTCATCATTATACAAACATACAAGCTTAAAGAAAGAGAAAGACAAACTACTACCTTAGCAAATTTTACTCCTCAAACCTTAGAACTCAGTTTATTTGCTTTTGTAGTTCCCAAAACAAATATCGAACCCTATAATCATAATGATAATTCATTACAATCAACACATAAACTTTAACTTCTAAAGTAGTATGACCCTTTTGAACTCATTAGAACTATTGGAATTGGAAAAATCCAACTCCTTCCCTTCCAATTCATTATGGTCGAATAGTGCACATTTTTTTGACCCAAATATAGAAATTTTATTCCATGAGTTTTAGGGGCTTTGCCATAGGTATTCCTAGCTAAAAACACCCTTTTGAATTCATTGGAATTGATAAAATTATGAAATTCCAGCCCCAATAACACGTTTTGGTCATAACATAACCTAGCTTCGTTTAGGCTCAAAAGTGAGTTTCTTTGGTTCTAAAAATTCCATAGTCTCTTACTTTAAGTTTTAGGACTTGAGATTTGGTATATATGACTTTAAGACATTAAGAAAACACTATAAAAATTTTGGGAAAATTCGGACAGTATCTCCCCATGATTTCTATTTTCCCAAAAATTACAATCTTTGTGTTTTTCAAAGTTTCAGCACATAACAACAATAACTAAGCTCATATGGCCTTCATGTTCAACATATATAATTCATTTCAAGGCCTTCATATTCAACATATAAACTTCATTCTAATGATCCATATGCTGTCCAAAAGTGACTTATAGCTAGAGTTTAACAAAACTAACTTAAACCATATAATTTTCAAGTGCAAAGTGGAGAAAACTTACTCTTTAAGCTTAATCCTTGGTTCCTTTGCTTTTCTCACACTAAAATTCCTTCTCTTCCCACTCAGAGCAACATTCCTCCTTGAAGAAAAGATGAATATGCAGTTGCCCTTTGGAGAAAATGGTTGGAGGATGAAGAAGATGAAGAAATTTGGTGAAAAATGGTGATAGTTTTGCTTGATTTCACTTCTTCTTCCACTTTTTCTCCCTTTCTCTCTCTCTTCACGTTTTTCTCTCCTCCTCCCTTGTGTGTGGCATGAAAATGGTGGAATGGAGGTGAAGGAGATTAATTTAAATGAAGTTAAATTGTCATACTAAATTTGGACCCTTGGATCAACCTTTTCAAGATCAAATTTTAACATTCCATTCCTTTTTTCTTTTGATTTTCTAATTTCATAACTAAATATCTTCTTTCAAAAATTCTTTGACCTTAAGTTATGGATAGTAACCATGGTTAATTTCTTAACTCAACTATGGTTAACTTTTAACTCAACCATAGTTAGTTTCTAACTTAACCATAGTTAATTTTTTAAAATAACCAAAATCCTTTTCTTCTTTCCTTTTCATTTTAAATTTATATTTGGGTATGATCTTCTCTAAAACCCTAATTATATCTTCTCTTCTCTTCTGTGCCTTTAGAATCAGTTATTGGGTTTTACAGTAGTCTAAAAATTGGTGTCTAGGTCTGATTATGGTTTTGTGGTACAATATATACCTTTAAACTTTCTAAAATTTATAAATATTATTTCCTCTATTTTTGGGCCATACTGAGCTTCAAACATGGATTAGGGGCCCTTAACCTCAATCCTCATAAATTTCGATATCAATTAAATACCCGGGTTTATAGGTGTAATTTTCACCGTTCTATATTATGATTATGCTATAAAATTTTTATTTACTACAATTCTGTCCTTGAAACCCCTTCAGGGTTTCTTAGCTCTTTAACTATTTCTATTTCTATAGTTGTTACAAATTCTTTTTTATATTTTGCTCATGGCTACTGATCGAGTTAACCAGATACCGGACCGGATCCCGCTTGGCTATTTGGACAACGTGGTGTCATTGGATCTGTCTCATTAAACCGAGTTTAACTGTGGGTCACGGATTTATGAGATTCTTGCCTGACTTTTTGATATTCGTGCCTACAGCCATGAATAGAGGGTGAAACTAGAGTTCCTTGAAATTTCAAGCAATTTATACATTTTGTCTCGCATATAACTTTTCTTTGCATTTTAGTCCCTGGTTCCTTCATACTTGACTTCGGGGGCTCTTCAGGACCTTTTTTTGATTCCTTTTTTTTTTTTTGGTCTATTTTGGCTCCAATTTTAGGGCACCTCTAGCCTTGACTCATTATTATTTGCGGTCTAAAATATTATTCTAATTTTATTGGACCACTATTTACTCTATTTTGGGGGCTCCCTTTCTGTATCTAGTAAATTTCATATGTTAACGGAGAAATCGTAGGTTACGTTTCTCACATTTCCTTACATTTTCTTACATTTTTTAGGGATTAGATATTATAGTATGTGATTCAAAGATAAAACTCCTGTGGCTTTATTTTCATATAAGTAAAAGATTTAACTAATGTTTAAGATCTTATAATAGGCCTTTCATTAGCTTAAGTTGTTGAGACAGTTGGTTCCTTGATATGGTATCAAAGACTTCAAGACCAAATGGTTACTGATTCAATCCTTGCCAGTCTCATTTTCTCACTTAAGGCATCTTTCTTGTGCTTTATCCATGCTTGAGGCAAAAAGGGATATCATATGAGAGTGCATGCTACTGATACAGATATGATCAAAACCATTGTTCTACCTTTTCCAACTAGGTCACACTTTAGCAGGAGTTGGCTCCTTGATAACTAACTATATTGCAATGCCAATTACACAAATTTTAAGAACCAGAATTTCCATGTTATGGGTAGCAAACATTACAAAATAAGGCATTAGGTATAAATGAGTGAAAATAGCAGCATAAAAATTATAAACTAAAAATCAAGTGTAAAAACCTATGATATTATCTACCATGTATACCTAAGAAACACCGATATAGGTATGCATATCAAATATGACATGATACTATATGTCAAATATAGTAATATTTAAAATTTTAGGATACAAGTATAAGGATATATATATATATATATAATGAATCAACTCATTAAAATGTAAATTGAATCTTGAATAAATGATAAAACAAATTAATACTAGAGTTTTCAATTGAAATTAATCTTCATATTCATCTGTATTACTAGCATTCCCTATAAACTCTTGTTCTAATTATGGTCATTTAAAGACAAATTTGCAACTTCAAGACCTCCAACTCTATCAAATGGCTCCCAATGATTTCCATTATTATCCTACATTCTAGTTTGTCCATTAGAATATTTTTCACTCTTCTTTGATAGAAGACAAAGATTTATATGAACATAAACCAAGTTTTTAGTCTCTTTTGGATTCATCTTGTTCTTTCTAGTAAGTGAATAAAAGAGTAGGTGCTCCAATTCCTTTCATAATAAGATGATGAACATGGTTGCCCCAAAATCTTCAATGCAAGTCCTTGAAGAATATAGGATTGAAGAGCCATAATTTATCCATTATTCTTTAGGCTCTAAGTTTCACCTATCTTGTAAGGAATCAAATAGTGAATATGCATATGAAACTCCACAAAATTTAGAAATCTTGAAGAGCCATCCTTCTTTCCTTAGGATCTTTCAAGTAAATATTAAAGCATTGGTCCTTTTGTTGAAATTTCAACATCTCTATGCGAATGAACTTTATTTGATATCCCTTCAATCCATTGAAAAGTATAATACTTATGTAGTATGTAATGTCTGATTTTTGTAAAAATGTTAGAAACTGACTAGTTATAAAAGGGAGTCCCCAAAAGAAGAAGATTTGAGGTTAAATAAAATTAGGACAAAATTTTAAATAATAAAAAATAAAGATACAAAGCTTAAGATGCCCAAAAAACAAAGTCAGAGTAGCTAAATAAAATTTGACAAAAATTTGTAGTATTTTTGTAATTTTGGGCACATTTTAAAGAACTCAAAGGAGCGATTTTTAAATAAAAAAGATTGAGTTTTTTAGGATCCTTAGAGGCTTTAAACATTATAGGAACCCCTAAAATGGTTCAAACTCCTTTGGTTTACGTTTTAGAGTATTAGTTAATTCAAACTTTGACTGATTCACTCGAAAAGACTTTAAATCCAATTTAGGTGAAACCAAAGGCATTTTATGAACTAGAAGACCTAGATTTTGTGATGGAAAAGACAGTTCTAAACAAGGAGTTAAAATGAGCCTAAACAGAGCAAACATGCTTGTAGGGGCAAAATGGTCCTTTTAAAAAATTATAAAAGAAGCTTCTTAAGTAAGATTACATCTCATCACCTTCTCTAAGCTTCCATTTTTAGAATTTTGAGCAGCCATGGCATGACATTAAGGGAAGGGAGAGAGAAGAAGTTTAAGCTTCGGTTTAGGTAAGTAAACAACCTTGTTTCATCCTGCATTAGTTGTAACATCCTGCTTTTTTAAAACAAAGACTCAAGGTTCCAGAATTGTCTAAGTTTTCTCACTATAGCCAGCATACTAGTTCCATATAGTTAGGATGCCAGTCTGCTACAACAAGAATACTAGTTCACTATGGCAAGTGCATATCCTATACAAAATCCAGGGAATTTTATAAGTAGGAGATGATGTTAGGGAGTCCACAGGGTCCGCAGAATGAAAATTTGAATAGTTAAAGTGCTATGCAATGCTATAATAATTCATGATTTCTATCCATTTCCTTAAAACTCATGTATGACACATGTATGAAGCATGTATGGGGTATAAAGTATGGGAAAGTGAGGCTACAGTAATATGGTGTTACACTAGTTAAGAAAGTTATTCCTCTATCCAAGAGCTCTCTAATGATAATTTTCTTTTCTTACAAATTTGAAGATTCAGGTTTGACTCAAGCCAAAAAGGAACTCTTTTCAAGAAATCAATCGATGAAAAATAATCTATGTGAAGATAGCTTCGTTTACTTGTGTTTTCAAGCCATTTAAGCTTTGACTTAGAGAGAGAAAATAAGGAAGGGAGTTTTTCTTCATGTGTTCTTGATGGAACCAAGGGTTATGGAGTGTGAAGATTAAAAATATATAGCTAGAATTGAAAAGGAAGCTTTAGAATATAAGTTGTAGAATTTAGGGATTTGGTTGCACCTTGGTGAATGTAAAGCTTCCTAATGGTAATTTAAGTTGTCTAAGAGTATGCATGAGTTCCCAAGACACCTAGCAAGCCTCCCATGTACCAACTTCCTAAAGAAAATCAAGCAAAGTCCATGGGTGCACAAGCTAGTATAGGTCTTGGCCAAACCATGTCCATGCACCTAAGAAGAGTTTTAAATTTTTCTAAGGCTAGAAAGGGACTAGATATGATAGATGAACATCAAAGGAAGCCATAGAATGAATTTAGAAAGCATGGTTTGTGAGATGGAAGTGTAGGCTCCATTTTAAAACATAAAGAAGCAACTTATGCCTAGGTTCATAGAATTGAAATTATGAGGTCTCCAAGGAGTCTAAATGGAGTTAAAAGACTTGGATTGAAAGAGAAAATAGAGCTAAGATCATGACTTCCAAGAGTTGCTTTATTAGGTCCTGTATGGAACCATAATGGAGTTATATGAGAAAGTGAGCTTCTATAAAGTTTGTATAAAGCTAAAGCTTATTCTAATGATTATATCATATCTTATTTGATATGTCGAGGCCAAGAGAATCAAGTGTCACCTAATTGCATATGCTTGGCCGAAAAAAGGAAAAGGAATTAAAGGAAAAATGTATGATACTTGCTTCAAAATAGCTCTCTAACCTTTCTCTCATGCATTGCTTATATGCCTACTTGTCTTTGAATGCTTGTATGTATATTTGATCTATGAAAAATGTTTCTAGCCATTACTTATATGTTATGGTACCATTATATGTCTTGAAATGTGTTTATGAATATAAAATGGATTGCATGAGTTTGGTTATGTCAAAAGCCCCTTAGCATGAGTAAGGATGAACCAAAAGTCTTAAGAGTGAAGCTAAGTCAAAAGTCCCTTGAAAGTGGGTGAGGCAAATCCAAAAGCCCCAAAAAAGATGAATGAGGTTAGACCAATGCCCTTGAGAGCCTATGTTTGCTATGTATGACAAGGAAGATGCTTTATGTATATTTACTAGTGGTTTAAATGCCATGTATGCATTCTTTGACATGTATGTGCATCCATTATATATGTTTGAAAGGGTAAAGA
The DNA here is from genome assembly GCA_026724425.1 of Erythrophleum ivorense. NCBI lineage: Eukaryota > Viridiplantae > Streptophyta > Magnoliopsida > Fabales > Fabaceae > Erythrophleum > Erythrophleum ivorense. The sequence continues at coordinate 48,695 of JAIUCV010001523.1, read as the reverse complement.
GCTATTGAGATTCTTTGAATCTTACTCTTTCTCAATTTTCATCTAACCATAACTAGGTAAAGCTCAAAGAAGCAAAAATGGGAGGCAAGGAGCATGTTATGCAACACTTTGAGAATAACATAGCTTTGAATATAATTTGATGTCAAAGTTTGTAAAGATATGATGTATATGAGATGTAACCACTTGAACAAGTTTAAATATATGTATTTGTGATGTGTATATCAATCTTGAAGCTAAATGAATGCATATGTTGGAGATTGACATTTTAGCACTCTTATGTTCATGTGTATTGTAACACCATAATTTCTAGCTCATATCCATCATCCCTTACATGTTCATGTGATATATAGTAAGAATAAAGTGAGAAATTTCATTAAATTAATACACTTTCTTGTGTTGCGTTATGGTAAAAATTCATTTTGGTGTCACATGGACCGTGTGAGCTCATGCTATGCATCCTCATATCTAATTACACCATTGCAACTCATTTGCATCATAAAAACATGTTTACAAGTCATAACATCCCACTCACAAGGTGTTTGACATGATAAATGATCTAGAGGTCGGACTAGGTCCTGATGCTATCACAGTTTACTAATATGAACTTCAAAAATGTTCAATTAATTTCAAAAAAATCCAATCCATGAAAATGATACCAATATAGAAATATGTGGATGTCAAATAGAGAGAAAAAATATTTCCAAATCAGTTCATCAAGCCCAGATCTCAGAAATTGATGGAACAATACTTCTGGTCGGGCAAGGTTACTGATATTGGACATAAACTTTAAAAATTCATATCTCCCTCTTTGGACCTCCAAATGAGGTGCTTCTAGTTGGTACAAGTCACTGTGATTGCCTAGTTTTTTTGTATAAAATTTCATGTCAATTAGACATCAATTGAGTCTCAAGTGATAGAAAATTTTTTTGAATCATTGTAACAGTACATTAGATCATTTCCATAAATTTTGCCAATTTTAAAAAATCATCAAATATTCTGTAAACCTCCAAAAATTATGAACTTTAGCTTTCCAAAAATCTCTCAATGAGAGATAATTACATGCCAAATCTCATATCAAGACTAACTCATTTGGCTAAAAAGTGATGTAGGATTTCATAATGGTCAATTTTGGCTCCTTATAAGGTACTAAAGTCGCCAAATGGATTTCCCTTAGTCTTAGCACCTTTTGGGCAAGTCTAGAAGTACATTTGAGACTTAAGTGAACTGCCCAAATGATCCCAAATCTCATGCATCTCATTTTGGCCATTCAACCCACACTTATGCATACATTCATCAAGATTTTATATTGCACACATTAGCCTTACATACTCAAAATAAGTGCTATGGGTCATATATCATTTCTATACATCTAAACATCACATAATAGTATATTTACACATATCTTAAGGTTCATGGTACATCTACAACATCATACATATTATGAACTATCATTATGGTTCTAAAATGGGCAAAATACTACATAAACTTATCAATCCTTGCTCTTTATGGTTGTTGTCTCCCTTCACCATAATTACTTGATCCACCTAGTATGTTAGATCATTGAAGAGGAGGGGATGAGATTCAAAGAATTCTAATAGCTCATCTCCTTTTCAATCATATATAATATGTGCAAAGTAAGCTTTACAAATGCATGCATGGAGAAAATAAAGGCCATAGACATTTTAAAAGCAAAATTGCATGTGAGCAACTCATATAAATCATCCAAGAGCTCACTAAGTGTTTGTATTGGCCTCATACTTCACCTCATAGATTTTGGACTTGCCTTACCTATTCTTGAGCACTTTGGACTCAACCATACTCTTGGGAGCCCTTTGCTTTTAGGAGACCCTTTGCTATGTTTCAACTAAACTCAAGGGTTCTTGGCTCATCTTCACCAAAGGGAAGAGTTCTTGGCCTCTCCACACTTAAGCAAACTCATACAAATATCATATAACCATTTAAAGACATAATATGGCATCAAGAGTCATGACGCATAAAGGCATGCTAGCATGCTTTTCATAGCTTGAAAATACACACACACACATTCTAAAACAAGTTAGACACACACCCATGCATGAAAGAAAGGGAAGAAAGCTACCTTGCACGATTTCACACACTTTTCCCTTTGAATTTAAGCTCCTCTCTTCAGCTACACAACCACAAGAGTATGGGGAAGGTTCCTCTTGGCCTAGATACAAGTTATGGGAGCCAATTAGGTTTATGAAATAATTTCTAGGGCCATGCAACTTGCTTAAATACTAGTTAGCTTTATAACCCCCATTATGGTCCATATATGCACCTAATGAAGCAACACCTCTCAAATGACTTCTAGGCCTCATTTGTTCTTTTCAAATATGATTCTTAACTCCTTTTAAGCCTCTTGGAATTATCACATCATTAGGACAAAAGGCCTAGTATCATGTTACTTCTTTAGGTCACATTATGGAACCTAAGGCACCAAATCAATTTCTATGAGTTCTAATTTTTTTCCAAGGCCTCCCTTCATTTTCATTTATCAAATATGACTCAAGAATGGCCTTAGAAAAATTTAAAACTCCCCTCTCCTACACAAACTAGCCTAGGTTTAGGGCTTCTTGGAGTTGTCTTTGTTTTCTTGAAGGAGGAAGCTTGTGGGGAGCATCTTAGGTGTCTCAAGAACTCATTTAAACTCTTACTTAGACCTAGGAAGCATCATACAAATTCAAAAATTGAAAGGTACACTTAAAACCTTAGGTTTTGCATCTTAATTTCTAATGCCTATTTTTTGGTTTCCTTTGCATATTCTTATTCTTCTCCATCAAATACCTAAGAATCACCCTTGGTTTGGCTAAAAATTTAACTCCCTGGGGCAGAACACATGTAGGTCAAAATGGAGGAGAAGTGGGATGAAAGGTATTAACCATAGGATGCATTTTTACCTTATTTCCTTGCTTAGTTTGGCTTGAATCTTGATTTCTCCAAGCTCCTCTCTTCAAATCCGAACTTTTGCTTGAATTTCTTCCTTGAATCAGATTTATAAACATCATTTTAATCTAAGGAAAGAAAGGAGAATGAAGGAGAGGTGGTGGAGATGAAGAAAAGCAAGGAAAAATACCATGAAAGCATACCTTAAACTTGGATTTCTTCCTCCTCCTTCTTCCTCTCTTGGCCGCCTCTCCCTTAGGGTTTTGCTTCTAATTTAGGGCTGAATTTTCTGAAGTTGAATGAGGGCAAGTGTGAGGCACCACCTATATATAGGTAGGGAAAAACGACTTTTTTCAAAAATTCTAATTTTGCTCTTCATACTTTGCATTTTTGTTTCTCCTTTGTTTTAGCTCCTTTTTTAGAACCATCTTTTCCATTATAAAATTTAGGTCCTCAATTAAGAAAAATGGCTTTGAAATCACTCAAATTGGAGCTAAAACTTTTCCGAACGGATCCGTTAAAGTTTGGGCACACCGATCTTGGAAAACGTCCACCAGAGGGCATTTAACTATCTTGAGGTTTTCCATGGTATTCAGGGCCTCTGAGAACCCCGGAGAACTCAAAACTTTTGGTTTAAAAAGCCTTCCTGTGTGAATTCCAAAAATTGCCTGAAATTACGAAAATGCCATTACGTTTCGTAAGGTTTTTGTCAAAATTTATTTCTTCATTCTAGCTCTATTTTTCCTTCTATCTAAGGCTACAATTCTCATTTTTAGGAGGCTAGAATATTCCTCAAATTTTTTGGAACCTTAATTAATTCATTTTGAGGGACTTGCTTTGGAAACGTGCCTATTTTTGTCATTTAACGAAAACTGGGCATTACATGTATGAATGCATGTGGTATAGTGAGTTAAACTCTATGTTGATTCGAACCATTTGGCATGCTTCCCTAGGCTATAATTGTGCTTTTAGACATGCCCGAGTGGCTATGGAATAAGAAAAGAGCTTTTTGATACCTTAAGAACCTATTATGGATTTCAAAATTGAACAATTCTTGGGCTAAATCAAAGTCTACCCAAATGGATGAGTTTTTGCAAGAAATTTGGCTAGCAAATAGGTCTCATCTAGATCTTTTCATGGAGATAAAGAGCACTTAATTTGGAGCTTCAAAAAATTTATTCAAACCATATGGCATGCTTCCCTAGGTTATAATTGTGCTTTTGGACATGCCCGAGTGGCTATGGAATAAGAAAAGAGCTTTTTGGTACCTTGAGAACCTATTATGGATTTCAAATTTGAAAAATTCTTAGGCTAAATCAAAGTCTACCCAAATGGATGAGTTTTTGCAAGAAATTTTGCTAGCAAATAGGTCTCATCTAGATCTTTTCATGGAGATAAAGAGCACTTAATTTGGAGCTTTAAAAAAATTATTATGATTTTTCAAAGTTGGCCAAATTATATAGAATTAGTATGTGCACTGTTCATATGGTCAATTTGCTTCTTTATGTCACACATAGGTTAAATGAAGTCCAATGCTCATGAATTTTATAGGAATAAACTAGACATCATAAGATTTTTATAGCTATCAAGATCACCTCATTTGGAGCTCTGTAGAAGGAGAAGCAAATTTTTAAAGTTCCAAGTCTTGATGATGTCTGAGACATGACCTGAGTTACTATTCTATTATTTTTCATAGGTTAAATGTTATTATCTTGGTCTGAAATTATTTTTATCATTATTTAATATCTATAGCTTTTTAGAAAGCTATCATATGTATGATTTCAATTTTTCTAGAATTAGTTATAAATTTTCAAAGTTTACAAATCTGTAATAGGGAACCTGAGAGAAAATTATGGTTTTTATAATGTATGATTGAAAACTCAAGATGTATGAGATAAAATATGATGTTTCTGACTTGTATGGATATATTATGGATGAAAAATAATATTGATCAGTTCACATGGTCCCTAAAGCCATGAATCTTGTATATGACTTCCCAGTCACTCAATTATCCATGCATAAAGCACTTACTTTCTTGCAAATGTGTTCCAATATGCATGAGATATGTTGGGATAGTCTATGTGACCATTGTGTATGTGCTAGGAGATTAAGGTATTGTATAGTATGGAATAAAAAACAATGCTAATGCACTTGTTTACTACACAGTTAAATTTGAAAAGAAATTAAGCATAAATATGTGGTGTGGCTTACATAGGATTCAATGAATGAACAAGAAAATGAAGTGGTGTGCAACTTTGTCCATTGATTAACTATGATCTTATATACAACTTTGCAAAACCTTAAATACTCAGAAAATTCCTTTATCTTATGCTTGTATATTGATGCATTTACTTCTTCTATCATTGAATCCCATTTATCATAGATCAAATGAAGTGTAGGCTTATTGGTATCAGAAAACCTTGGCATGTCATAAATAAACTTTGTTAAAAAGTGGATGTAATCAATCTTGTCCCACCAAGAGTCATCAAGAAATAACTTTTTAATAGCATTTTCCTCTCTAACACCATCTTCTTTATAAGAACTCCTTTCCTTACTAATTACTATTGTATAAAGAGACATTTTTATGAGTTTAAATCTCTGTAGCATCATAATGATTGAAATGAGCTAATATAATATAGATTATGTGGCAAATTAAAAGACAAATAGCTCAAATAAAACAATGTAGCAATTTTAGCACACAAATTTTCCCTAACTCCTTGGTTGAAAGCTCTTTCCAAAATACCACGACTTTTCTTTTTCCTTGATTATATTCACTTTCAAGAGGTATAGTTTCATTTGGGTTTAAAGGAGACAAGCTTATGACTGGTGTGGTAAAGGCCTTTGTTTTTGCTTTAATCTCTTATTGGCCTTCTCTTGTATTTTTGTCATTTTAGCTAAACAACTAATGTCAACTTTCAAGCATATAGAAATTCCATCAATAAAGACCCTTAATAAATGCCCCTTAACTATAGAATAAGAATCATTATATTTATGGTTACAATAATTACATTTCTAATACTTATTTCCAATAGGATAAGCACACGTTCTCTCATACACACACACACACATACTTTCTCTCTTTCTCTACTTCCATTAATTAAAGTCACACAAGCCCATAAAAGAGTTCCTTCTTTTTGAAATTCTTTAGTAGAACAATATTGAATAGAAGCACTATTACTAGGAGTACTACCAAAATTAGATGTTTAAATGGCCATAGATAAACTTGTTAATGCAAGGACAACAAACTTACTATAAATGAAGCTATGAAGTTTAAATGGGATAAATGAAGCAATGAATATTTAATAACATAACTTTATTGAAGAATGAAGCAATAAAGGTCCTTTGTTACATTGGATCATCAGTGTGATTTTTTTGAGCCTTTTGCTTTTTGGTTCTAACTTTATTAATTTCTGTTTGAGTTTCCTCATTAGAAATGATTGAAGATACAAGCATAGAATAGGAAGCAAGAACACCCTAATAGAATAGAAAGCATAAATGGAAGATTAAACTTACAATAAAGAATGAGGAAAATTGAATGAAAATTAATAAAGCTAGAATAGAAAGTAAGAAACTCAAACAAACCACAATAAAGTTCCTACATAACAGAGGATCTAAAACTCTAACAAGGTCATGAATCTTAAGCACAACACCATAATCTCCCTCTTTGTGAAGACAAAGGCAAATGACAAAGAAGAGTGAAGAAAATGAATAACGAATGAAAAAGAGGAGAAGAAGTAAAGAATGCTTAGGAATGAAGAAAACAGTATGAAGAAGTGAAGAATTTAGACAATTTTGGGATTTCAAAATAGATAAATTGAAAAAGTTTCAAAATGCCCTTATTTCATATCAATGGTTGTTTAGCACTATTTTGAAACACTTTTACTCTACTGTACCTAGTTAAATTTATAATGCTATATATTTGCAATGTAACAAATAGTGATTAACCTTAGTAGAATTTATAAAATCAAGAACATGAATATAAACAAGTTTGCAATGCTAGTTACTTACTAGGTACCAACTAATACATTCTGAGCAAGGAAGTATGGATATGCTGGAAAAAAGGCCATACCCGTATTGGATGAATGTACAATATGGATACATGTATAGTACTAGTACATACATAATTGTGCCCTTTTTTTTGTTAAATTTGTTTTGAAACATGTCAATGCATTTCAAAATGGTGCCAAAATGCCAATGATTCAAAAAAAAAACTTTGTTTTGAAATTTTTGTCAATAATTCTAAGCAAGAAAGCATTTGTTTATTCTGAAATCCTTAAATCCCTAAATTGCCAAGCATTCTTCACTTTTTCAAAATATTTGCCCTATTCATGAGTGTTCTTTATAATATCAAGTTTTTGAAAACATGAGAAAACGCGAGAAACGTAATGCTCTGTTTTTTTGTAAATGTGTGAAATTTACTAGATACAAAAAGAAGTCCCCTAAAAAGAAGGATTTGAGGTCCAATAAAATTATAATAATATTCTAGACTTTAAATAATGATGATCTAAGGCCAAAAGTGCCTTGAAATTGAAGTTAGAATAACCATACGAAATTTAATGAAAATGCAATGAAACATAATGACATTTTTGTAATTTTAGACACTTTCTAGAAAAATCAAAGAAGGAATTTTTAAATGAAAAAATGAGTTTTTTGGGATTTTCAGAGGCTTTAAAAACCATAGGAACCCCTAGAGTAATTAAAACCACTTCGATTGACATTTTATAATATCGGTTGACCTAAACTTTTTAGCTTCCAAATTGAGTGATTCCAAAGATATTTTATAAGTTAGAGAATCTAAATTTTATAATAGAAAAAATAATTTTCAAAAAGGAGCTAAAACGAACCTAAAACAAAAATGCCAAGAATATGAGACATAACGAGAATTTTTAATGAACAAATTTCCTTCCTTTGGCCTTATAAACCATGGCCCACTCTTCCTTATGTTTAACTAACATTTGTGTCTACTCAAACTAGAGAAGAGACTAAGGGAGAGAGGTGCACAAGAGAAAGGAAGAAGGAGAGGAGAAATAAGACAAGAAAGGTATGAATTTCATAGAATTTCTTAGTCTTCTATTTAGTAAGCTTTCTCTCCTCCTTCTCCTCTTTCTTTCTATGAATTTGTTGAAGTGTTTAGTTTTGTTTTAAGCCTAGAACAGAGGGGAAGAGTTTGAAATTTAAGAGAAAGGCAAAGGCAAGAGGCAAAGCTCTTAAGAAAAGCTTGAATTCAAAGTAAAATCCTTAGTTTCCATGCTTTTCCTTCCTTGCTCTTCTTCTTGTGTGTTTTAGCCCATGTATGGATAGCCAAGAGGGATTGAATTTTGAACCAAACTAAGGATATATCTTAGAAATTAAAGTATGAGGAATAAGAATATGCAAAAGAAACAAAGAAAAAATCATGATTTTCCAAGATGCATAACCTAGGGTTTTAGTTGCACCTTGGTTTGTAAGATAAGTTCTAGCCATAAATTAAGATGTTTAAAAGTTCATATGAGTTCTTAAGACATCAAGGAAGCCTCCCACATGCTTCTCCCATCAAAGAAATTAAACAAACTCCATTGGTGTTAATTGGAAGCATAGCCTTGACCTAAAGGGGTTCATGCACCTAGGGAGTGTTTTAATTTTTTCAAACTTAGTTTTGCATCATGTATGATGGGAGAGTATGAGAGAAATTCTTGAAAAAATTTTAGAAAGCCTAGAAACTGTAATGGAGATATAGGTTCCATATTGTAACATAATAAAGCAACACCTAACTAGACCCCTTGAAATGGATGTGTGATGGCTCTAAGGAGTTTAAATGGAGTTACAAATCATAGATTAAGGGAGAGAATAGACCCAAGATCATGTTTTCCCAAGTTTGCTTCATTAGGTGCCTAATGAAACCATAATTGAACCATATAAGCCATCTAGCTTTTCTAGTTCATGCGTGACATTAGAATTGGTTCCAAAAGCATAATTAGATCCTATTTAATGTGTTTAGGCCAAAGGAATCAAGTCCCACATCCTTGTGAGTGTGTGGCCGAGGGAGAGGAAGAATTTTCAAGGAAGAAAGTGTGCTTTTGCAATCAAGGTAGCTTTCTCTCTCTCTTTTCTCTCATGCATACTTAAGATGTTTTCTTGTTTTTGAATGTGTGTGTATATTTAAGCTATGAAATATGTTTCTAGTAAATGATCACATGCCATGGTACCATGTTACTATGTTTATGTGCTTGAAAGATGCTTTGTGAAAATGTTTTGGTTTGCTTGAGCTTGGTGAAGCCAAAAGTCCCTTAGTTAGAGTAAGGATGAGACAAAAGTCTTTAAGAATAGGTAAGACAAAGCCAAAAATCCCTAAAAGAGTGAGGATTAGTCAAAAGTCCCTTAAGAAATAGGTGAGACAAGTCTAAAAGCCCAAAGAGAATGAGTGAGGCTAAACCATTATCTTGGCAAGCCTATAGATGTTATATGTGACTTTTTGAATGTAAGAAATGTTCCATGTATATTTATAAATTTCAAGATAGCTATGCATGCATTCTTAGACCTGAAATTGCATCCTTTATATGTGATTGAAAGGGAAAAGGGCTATTGGAATTCCTAGAATCTCACTCTTCCCTCCCCATTACTTAACATATTTAGGTGGACCAAGTAAGCAAAGGAATGAGATCCATCAAGCTTAAAGGAAGAGGATTGACATAGAAATGTGTTATGTATTCACCTTGTAACCATTTTAATGGCATATGATGTAATCTTATGATGAATGTGATGTAAACCCTTTTGAACATGTGTAAGTATATGGATACTTGATGTATATGTGAGAATTGACACCATTGGAATGATATAGCAAGTTTTGGACAATGAATGGCAAGAATTTCCTATGTATGCTTTGTGTATATCATCAAGTGGGAGAGTGACTTTGCAAGATCTAGGTTTATGGACCTTTAAGACATGTTTGATAGGCTATTTTGATGCTTTCCTATGTGTTTAAGTAGCCTTAGAAATGCTAGAAGCCAATTTGGTCCTTTTTGACCCCTAAGGAAGCTTGAAAATTGCCATTTTTGAACCCTATAGCACAAACTAACTAAATGGATGAATTTTCTCATGCAATTTTCCATGCATATAGATCTCATCTAAAGTTTTTTGGGAAGCTAAAGACCAAATTATTTAGAACTCTGTGGAATTAATTATGAATTTTCAAAATTGCCAAATGTTTGCTGAACTAATATAGTTATTGTTTATATGGTTAGTTTTTTCTCCATTGTCATTTGAGTGCTAAATGGTGTCTAATGTAACACCATAATAACTTATCTCCAATTGATTTCCCTCTAGGCTTGATTCCATATGATTTCCCAGGAAAATGACTGAAACCGTGACATTTTACTATTTTAAGTCAGGGTTTAACTGGTCATATTTTGCCTTGTAACAGCCAAGAAAAAGAAAAGAAAAAGAAAATAGAAAAGAAAAGGAAAAGAGAAAGCTGGAAAATTTTCAAAGAGCTGAGAATTTTCTAAGTCTTCTCGCCATAGCGAGAAATGGCCTCGCCATGGCGAGGCTCGCCATAGCGAGAATGTCCCCTCGCCATAGCGAATATGTTCCTAGTTATAGCGAGTGCGGGCATTCTATACAAAAACCAGGGAGTTGCTCGCCATAGCGAAGGCAGAGGTCTGGAACAGACGATCTTGCCATAGCGACGCCATAGCGAAGGTCTAGAATAGACACGAGCTCGCTGTAGCGACGCCATAGCGAAGGCAGAGGTCTGGAATAGACACGAGCTCGCCGTAGCGAGGGTAATGACTCGCTATAGCGAGAGCGGTCCAGAAAAGCGAGAAAAAGAGAGTTTGACTTTTTAAAAGCTTCCAAATCTCTTCTTTCTTCTTCTAACCGACTCAAGCTCGTCTTAGGAGAGAGAAAAGGGCAGAGGAGAGAGAGAGGAGCTGAAGAGAAGAAGAAAGGACAAGAAAGGTAAGGATTCTCATGGCTTTCTCTTAGCATGTTGCCCTTCTCCCCTTTCCCCCTCTTTCCTACGGTTTAGATAGCAAAAACGGTTAGGTCTTGAGTCTGGTTCAGAGGAGAGAGAGTGGGAGACCATTCTTGAGAGAGATTAGAAGTATATAGTCTTCTCTTTCTTGCTTTCCCCTTTCTTAAGAACTTAAGAGTTGAGAAAAGAGAGAGGATAGTTAATGGACTTTAGTGAGAGAAAAAGACCTAGATTGAGAAGCTCAGTAGAGTTGATTAGAAGTAATCCCTAGCTTAAGAATCAAGTATTAAGGAATTAATTCCATGTTTTTGTGTGGTTAAGCTCAAGAGAAGCTCCCCCATCTAAAAGTGGTAGTGAAATCCACAAGGGAGGAGACAAGTGAAAGAGGAAGTAGTGAATAGCTAATAAGGTAGTTCTCTCCACTTTCTCTCATGCATAATTGTATGTTTACATTGTTTTGCTTGTGTGTATGAATGATATGAGTTATGAGAAGTGTGTTAGCATGATGATATGTTATGAATTAAAATGATGATTTATGTGATTTGTTTTGGTTTGCTTGAGGAAATGGAAAAGCCAATAACCCTATAGCTAAGGTGAGGATGAGCCAAACCCCTAAGTTGGTTGAGACAAAAGTAAAAGGTCTCCCAAAAGTGAGATTGACTCCCAAAGAGTAAGGGTTGAGTCTAAGGACCTCTAAAGAATGGGTAAGGCAAATCCAAAAGCCACAAGGGAGTGGGTGAGGCTAATCCAAGTACTTAGCAAGCTCCTAAATGTTATGTGTGGCCTACTCACATGTTGAGAATGTTTTCCTTATGCATGGCCAATTCATACGTTTTAAATGTTTCATCATGGTTTTATATGCTAACATGCCATACATGCATAATGAGACTTGTTGCATGCGATATATGTATGATTGAATGAGAGTTGAACTACTGAGATTCTACGAATCTCACCCTCCCTCTCCACCATCCAAATATGCCAGGTGGACCAAATGAGGTTAAAGATGGGAACCACCACCAAGCATGAGGCTAGGGAAGCTAAGGAAGAATTGTACAAAGGGACTTTTTGCAATATGTTGTATATGAGAATTGTATATGTAAATTGATAATGATGTAAATGATGTAGTCCCTAAGAGCATCTGTAAGATAATGTATGTATGAATGATGAATGTATGAGAATGAAGTCTATGATGAATGAAGAGGCATGTTTTAATGTGAGATGCTTAACTTTAGCATAGGCTATATGGGTGCATAAGTGGGCATGGGATAGTGAGTTTTTCCAATCTAAGTTACTAGACAATTGAGACATGATTGATGGCCCCTAGAGATGCTTTCTCATGTGCTCAAAGAGTCATAGAAGTAGAAAAACCAAGATTGGACCCTATGAACCCCACTTTTGGCCAAGAAAGGGCCTTCTTGCACATGATGTCATAGATTAGCCATATGACCTCTTCTTGTTATGAGATTTGACATGTTGCTAGATTACGTTTAGAGCTTTCTGGGAAGCTAGAGTTCATGTCATTTAGAGGTCTATAGCATTTTCTATGATTTTTCAAAGTTGACATCAGAAAATCGGATTTCAGAAAACACTGTTCATTTGGTCAGTTTGAGAATCATGTCATCCGAGGGGCAAACGTAGTCCAATGGCTACAAAATTTTATACACAGAAACTAGATGGTCACAGTGACTTGTAGGAACTGGAAACACCTCATTTAGAGGTCTAGAGAGGAAGTTATGCAATTTCGAAATTCCTGCCCAGAATCAGACACCCAACCAGACCCGAAGTACTGTTTCATCGGTTTCCGGGGAATTGGCTTAGTGAACTGATCTGAAGATATTTTTCCTGTTTAGCTAACATCCACATATTTCCATAGAGATATGATTTGCAAGCATTGGATTTTTTTGGAATTAGTTAGAAATTTTCAAAGTTCATATCAGTAAACTATGACAGCAAAGGGGTCCCCTCTGACCAGTGAACGATTTTGATGTCAAACGCAGAATAAGTGAGATATTGAGACTTCTAAGTATTTTTAACATGAAGTAGACGTCTCAAGCTTTCTAGAATGACCCAGATCATGTAGATACAATTGTTTTACATTTAGTTATGGATTTTCAAACTTAGCCCAGAAATGAAGCAAAATCTGCCAAGAACGAAAATGCATGTCTCCAATCCCTTTTTGCTTTCCATGAGTTCAAAGCATATAGTTGGGATTGAAATAAGTCTCAATAGTGCAATTGAGCATGAGGATGCCTAGAGAGAGCTCAACCGGTACATGTTACTTCTAAGTGGATCTCTACCCATACAACATGCCTTAGCGAAAGAGTACCAAGGTAGAGAAATCATCTCCCTTGTAAGCTTAGCATGAGTACATGAATATGTGGGCATGATGGGTATGAGCTAGAGGTTAAGGTGTTACATGCCTTGTGGGTCCCGTGAATCCATCATTCACATCCTCTATTCAATTACCATTTATAAGACTTGTACATAGCCTCAGACAACTCATAAACCATGGGTATGAAGCCAAAACCCAAAAAAATGCAATTTATCAAATGAGCCCATAATTTAGATTTTTGGCTCCAATTTTGGAAAATCATAACTAATTCTAGAAAAATGGAAATCAAGTAAATCATAGCTCTCTAGAAATCTTGGGATGTTAAATTCACATAAAAATAACTCCCAACCACAATCTTAACGTCTGGACCCTCTTTGACATTGAAAAAGAGTCAGATGTCCGGCTGTCCCTGATACTGGTGCAGTTTACTGTCATAAACTTTGAAAATTCGTAATTAATTCCAAAAAAATCCAATTTGGCCAATATATACCAATTTGGAAAGCTACAGATATTAAATAGAGGAGAAAAATAAGTACAGATCAGTTCAGGAGCTCTTGGACCTCGAAAACTAATGGAACAGTAACGAAGGTCAGAAACTTCCCTGATGCTGATACAGAACTTCAGAAAGTTGTTTCTCTCTCTACAGACCTCCAATTGAGGTGCTTCTAGTTGTTATAGGTCACTGTGGATATCTAATTTAGGCTCATAAAATTTCATGACAATCGGACACCATTTGGCCATGGATGACACAGATTCATTTTCGGATTTATTGCACAGTACCATGACCAAACCATTAAAATTTCCAAACTTCAACAATTCATCAAATATTTCCTAGACCTCCAAATATTACCCACTTTAGCTTCTCAAGAAGCTCTCAATAGACCCTAGAGGCATGCCAAATTTTATATCAAGAAGAGCTCATCCGGTCATATTTTGACAGAGCTCACAAAATTGGCGGTTTTGGCATCCCATTTGGTTCAAAATGGGTCCAAATGGCCCCCTACATGTTCTAACATCTCTTGGGCAAGTTTGAAAGTACAAACATAGCATATATGAATAGCCCAAATGACCCAAGTCATCATACATTTCAAAATCACTATGCTACGAAACGAAATGCACTATCACATGTAAGCCACAAAAGGGCTAAATTCGACATTCTCATTACTTTGGCTCTTTACAAAGTTCATACATCATCTATACATGTGTTTACATAAGCTTACATATTTACAACTCAAAAATGATAGGTGCATAATCATTTTGACACCTCTTTACAACGAAAGAACTAAAACCACTACACATCTCCCTAAGTATGCTCAACTAGGCTCCATGAGGTGCACTTGGTTCTCCTTGAGCTCCACCTAAAATGTTAAGATGAGAGAGGGAATGGGGTGAGATTCAGGGAATCTCAATAGCTCATGCTCATTCAAGATGCAATCAAGGCATATAAACTAGTCAAAGTATGCAACCAAGTTACAATAACACAACATATGTGTTCATGCCATGAATATCATGTCAATGCCAAGAATAGGCTCTAGGGACTTTTGGTCTAGCCTCACCCGAGCTTTGGGACTTTTGGATTGGCCTCACCCTGGGTTTAAGGACTTTTGGCTCCCTCTCACCCGTCTCAAGGGACGTTCGGCACCACCTCACCCGAGCAATTTACACAATTCATATCATAAGCATATTGGTACCAATGCATCAAGGCAACATCAATGGCATATCTCATTATACAAGCACATACACAACATACAATGACTATTACACATCCAAGAATGCAACAAGAAGGAGTAGAGAGCTACCTTATCGGCTAACACAAATCTTCCCTTTCAATTTCTCTTCTCCCGTCTTGATTTCACACTCACAACTAGATGGAGTTGCTTCCTTTGAGCCTAAGCACAACAAAGAGCATAGGATTATTCTCTCATAACTCAAATAAGTACTCACCAAGCTAAAGGGACTCTTCATCGAAGCAAATCCCTACTACACATGTAAGAAACTAGGGATTCTCTCTCTAGAACTCTACTCACTCTCCTTCCTCTCTCAAGCTCTCAAGGAAGAAAGCAAAGAAGAAGAAGTGAAGCTATATGAGTTCTACCCTTATTCTAGAGTAATTTTCCACTTCTCTCTTCTGAACCAAACCTAAATCAACTTCCAAAACCATAGAAAGAGAGGGCAAAGAGAGAAGAATAGCATGCTAAGGAGGAAAGTTATGGAAATCTCAAGATTACTTACCTCTTTGCTTGTTCTCCTTCCTTCTCTAGGTCTCTCTCTCTCTCCACAGCCCTTTTCTCTCTCCTTGGTCGAAGCTTAAGTCGGTTCTAAGAGAAAGGAAAGTTTGGAAGCTTAAAAAGGTCAAAATCTCGCTTTTCACGCTTTTTCGGACTAACCCTCACTATAGCGAGCCATAACCCTCGCTACGGCGAGCTCGTGTTAGTCCCAGACTTTCGCTTTCGCTATAGCGTATGCTACGGTGAGCAACTTCCTAGTTTTTGTATGGAATGCCCGCACTCGCTATAGCTAGCAGCATTTTCGTTATAGCGAGAAGGCACTCTCGCTATAGCTAGACTATTTCTTGCTATAGCGAATAAGTACATTCGCTATAGTTAGGCTATAGCTAGCAGACTTAGAAAATTTTCAGCCTTCGAAAATTTTCAGCTTCTCTTTTCTTTCCCTGGTTGTTACATCTAGTGCTCATGAAATTTTATAGGTATAAATTAGACATAATAAGCTTTCTATGGCCACTAAGATACTCCATTTGGAGGTTTGAGTGGAGAGATATGAATTTTTAAAGTTTAGAATTAATACTAATAATGCAGTAGTACCTTTGGTACTATTTCGTTGATTTCTAGTGGTTAGACGTTCCTATTTTGGTCTGAACTTATTTTTAACATAAAGTTAACGTCTTTAGGTTTCCAAAAGGTATAGTGTGATTTATTTCAAATTTTCTAAATTTAGTTATGATTTTCAAAGTTGATGACAGAAATCTATATTAGTAGACTCAATGCTAAATTTGTGAAAATGCATGTGGATTATCCAAACTCAGGAATTTTCTGACATTTTGAAATGGTTTTGAGTTGTATAAGTGTATTTTAATTGATAAATGATATGGATGAGTTCATATGGGCCATAAGGTGCGAAATGAGAATTTTGGATCTTACGTAACATAAGAAATGGTATTATTTTAATTGATTTTTCCTTATTCTTCAATGAAATCAAGCACATGCATGTCCATAGATGAACTAGAGAGGCTAGAGTAATGTAGTGTTACATTCTTCACTTCTTCTCCTCTTTTTCATTTTTTGTTCATCTTTTCCATTCTTCTTGATCATTTTTCTTCATCGTTCATCTTCGTCTTCACTGAGAGGGAGATTAGGGTTGTTATGTTCGATATTTATGACTCTATTAGAGGTTCAAGTTCTCTATTATGTTGGAGCTTCATTGTGATTTGTTTGAGCTTCTTGCTTTTTATTCTAGCTTTATTCATTTATGTTCATTTTTCATTATAAGTTTACTTTTTCTTTTATGCTTTTTGTTCCATTAGGATGTGCTGCTTTTTGTTCTATGCTTATAGCTTTGATCATTTTTGTTTTAGCTTATTTATTGCTTCATGCTTCAATAATGTTATGCTATTTAATCTTCATTGCTTCATTTATACTGTTTAAACTTCATAGCTTCATTCATAGTTTGTTTGTTATCCTTGTATTAATAGGTTTATTTATGGCTATTGGAACTTCTAATTTTGGTAGCATTTTTAGTAGTAGTGTTTTTTACCTAAAAGGGAACTCCGTTAAGGGCTTATATGACTATAATTAATAGAAATAGAAAGAGAAAGAGAAAGAGAGAGAGAGAGAGAGAGAGAGAGAGAATATGAGTGAGTGTGTTCATCTTAGTAGAAAAAAGTACTGAAAATGTAATTAGTGTAATTGTGAATATAACAAGTCTTATTCTATAGTTAAGTGGCATTCATTAAGGGTATCTAGTAAAGGAATTGTTATGTGCCTGAAAGTTGACATTAATTGCTTAGTTGAAAGGACAAAATGCAAGGGAATGCTGATAATATATCAAAGCCAAAACAAGTGCTTTTACCATAACCAGCCATAAGCTTATCTTCTTTAAACCCAAATAAAACTATGACTCTTGAAAGTAAACACAATCAAGGAAAAAGGAAGGCTGTGGGTATTTTCAACTAAGAAGTTGGGGAGAGTTTGTGTGCTGAAATTGCAAGAATGTTTTATTTAGGCGGTTTTTCTTTTGATTTGACATGTAATCCATATTATATTGGTCAATTCAACCATTATTATGCTTAAAAGGCTTATACTCATAAAAACATCTCTTTGTACAATGGCAATTAGTAAGGAATGGAGTTCTTATAAAGAGGATAATGTTAGAAAGGCAAATACTATTAAAGAGTCAATTATTGATGACTTTTGAAGTAACTTCTTATAATAGTTAGTGAGGAATGGAACAACTTGTTATGGACATCTTTTTTATGCTTTTAGCTTCTTTTATCTTTTATGATATAATTTGTAGTCTATTCAAGACTGAATTTACATTTTATTGATCTGATTTGTTGAATATATATATATATATATCCCTCTACCTATATCTTAACATTGCAAAAATTGGCGTATCTTATGTATTATGTCTTATCATACCTGATATACATACCCATATCAGTGCTTCCTTGATCATAAGTCTTTGATTATAAGTCATAACTTAAATTCAACTTCACCTGCCTACTTGCCAAATAATGAAGCAATCATTGACATAATGCACTTATCTAATTCCTTTTGGTAGTGTTGTTGCTTGTTCTTCTTGCTGATGGGAGTCTATAAGGTATAGTATACAATTGGTCAGTGTTATCAGGATCTATATATAAACCTATGAAATCACATTTTAAAAGTGAAATGGGGAAAGGACAACAATTGAAGTTTAAAAAATTCATAATCAACATTTTTTTGGTATGCAATAATTGACATTATGATTTTACAGCATTATGAACTTGAATTAAAAATGATTTTCCAAACATCATATATGTCAATATCTAATGCACATCTTAACATGTGCCATATACACACACTAAAATGGGAAAAATACCTTTCATCTATCTTAACTTTTTTTGATTCATCATGCTACTTTGCAATAAAATTACCAATATCTTTGATGCCTATTGCACATTACTATTGAATTTCCTAGCTTTAATCTTCCCTAATAACCATTTCAACAACTTGGTTTTCTTACAAACTAATTTTGCCATCGCTAGCTTCACCTTAATCAAATTTGCATCTAGATGGTCTCTTGTAAGTGTCTTATGCATCTTTTGTGCATTAAATCCAACCATCCATTTCATCTTATGGCACATGGCATAAGTTGCAACATGGATCAAAGAAAATAAAAACCAAAATGGGAGAAAGAAAACACAATGTAGCAACTTTGCATCTAAGATACAAAGATGCTTCCTTCCTTCGCTCACATCCCATTTGACTTTGTTCTCTTTAACAAAGTCATATAACCAAAGTGACTAAATATTGAATCCTAATATTCCCACTATATGCATATTTTTTTCTTTCAAAATGTATGCTTTTTTGCAAACCAAAAAACTAACTCCCTTATCTTCTTTTATATATTATTTCATGCTCTCATCCAGCAATGATGAAGTGGTATGGAAGAGAGGAAGGATCAACAGGCAGTGATCCAAAAGAAACCCAATATAGGGTTGTTGCTTCTTCCACAATTGTTATCGACTTGAACCTTGGCTATTAGATGGCTACCTTTAAAGGCATTGATACTACCTATTGTGCTGCTAGTGGTATGTCTGCCATCGTATTAGTTATGTTACAATTGTGTGGCAATGACGGACATGTAGTGGCTTCCAGGGCCTTGTATAATGGCATGCATGCCTTTTTGACCCACTTCCTCCTTAGGGCTTGCAATGTCACTACCACTTTGTCGACCTCAATGATCTCTCTATTGTCAAGAATGCCATAGTAAAGGGTAAGACCAAAGTGTTGTACTTTAAGTTCATATCTAATCCCACTCTCACTATAGCCAAATACTGAAGCTCAATAGGGTGGCTTATAACAAGGGAGTGACAGTGGTGGAGGGCAAAATATTCACCCACTCATCTTGGGGTTGACATGGTGCTTCATAGTATCTCCAAGTCCATTAGTAGTAGGGCTAACATCATTGTAGGTATATGTAATATGCTAAGGACTATCATGCACACTACACCTAATGATCTAGTGGCTATTATTTATCTTTTTGCAAATAAGATTGCTCTAGCACATGAAGTGTTGGAATTTGAAATAAAGGATGAATTAATTATTAAGGTGCTCGCAAGGGCATTAGGAAGAACTGAGGTGTAACACCCTCACTTTTAGAGCATTACTAAACCTTTTACTTTGCTTATGTTACAAAATTTTAGCTAAAATTAAAACGTTAAAAATTTCACATATTTCTTTTCTCTTCTTGTTTTTTCTTCAAGCATTAAAGCTATCTATGAACATGGATGTTATATGACTAAATTTGTGCATCCTATACCATCAAATCATACATATTGTTAATAATATCATTAAGTAACCTCAATAGCACTCTAATATCAACATAAAACTTACAATTCATTTCTAGCCTAAATTACTTGAAGTAGGACAACATCTCCCAATTCTTATTACAACCATCCAATAGAAGAAGTAAAGTCTTGAAGTCCTCAACATGCTATCTTCTAGATTTTGAAATACTGATATGCTCTTCACACTTTTGTCTACTAAGAGCTTTAAATTAGTTGTTCCTAAATCTTGTTTGAACACATTATCAAGTGCAGTAAGAATTTAGCTTCTTAGTGAAAACACTTACTAATCTTGAAGAATAGTAATGGTTTAGTTGCCACGTATGCAGAAAACATTTTCTTTCTCTTTCCTCATATTAATAGCATATAAAGATAGCAAACACATTATATTATAATAGCATAGATAGGAAATCATACATACGTCAAATCATACAAAACACATACGAGCACATTCATTCTAGATTGTGTTTATCCTTCTTAAAAAATCATCATAGTATATGAACTAACATGGCCTAAATATCATAATCACATATCATTGTTTATGACATGTCTACTATCGTTGTGCACATGACAATTAGCATATCATTCATAATCACAATCAAACATAATGATGCATATGTTTACTTTATTATCATGCCACTTACCACATCCAAATATCATACATCTAATGGCAATCAATACATAATTACATCCAGACATCACAATACATATGTGAAGCATTGTATCATATATTATCAAAAATATCTTTCAAGACATATTAGTTTATTTAGATTTCACAAGCCTCAATTAATCACCCCTATTGTTCCTTTTGAACTTGGCACTTACTGGCATGCTTTAACATATTGTGCCATTATATATGCCCTTTTAAGGAGACATAGAAGATCTTACCATGAAGGCACTAGTGGATATAATATAAAAATGGGAAGGAATTGAAAAATTCTACCTTGACTTATGGAGTTTTTTTTATGAATATCTGAACCAAAAATGGATTCAATTTCTACCATTATTATGATATTACATATTCCAATCTAATTTGATTGGATACCAAAAAAACAAATGAATTTGGGATTTGATCTATTTGATGAGATAAAGACCTAATACGTAATAATAAGAAACACTATATAATTGAGTTTTTTAGCATTTAACCTTTTCACATATTCAATTGTTCAAAAAAGAATTCAAATTCACAGAGAAGAGAGAAACTTTTACCTATGTAAAATGAAACTAACTCTTAAGTCTCATACCAAGCATTATAGATTTCTTGATATAGACTTAGTTTTTCATAATTATAGGTAGCCCACCAAGTATCCCATACTACTAAGTGTGAGATATAAGATTTCAACACCATAGAAAAGGGAAACTACTTTACTTAGTCTTTATGATCATCAAAATATAACATCATGGACAGGAGTAAACATAGCAAGGGTGTCTTCTAGTATGGATCCACAAATTGTAATATGAAACCTGAAACCTAAAGTTGCTTAAAGGTTTCCTAACCTTCAGTGAACCCCTAGTCAAAACCTTATCTTGGGGATAATGAGACATAAACCTAGAAGGGACTTTGAACCCCTTGTTTCCATATAATCATACATTTGCTCTCCTATATAGATGGAGTTATCTCTTTCTATATAGATTAGCTTCTACTGAGATTTCATCCCTGAGAGCCTTATCTTTATCTCAAAGCATTTTACTTATAGGAATTGTTCTTATACACATACTTATGCTAGATATAATACAATTAGATATGTCAACATCCATATGTATCAACATTCATAGATCTAGAGCATGTATATGAAATCATCATATCTCTATTAGTGACAAGAACATATAAAGGTCATAATATTTAACCTATATATATTTCAATCACTTATAGAAAAATGAGTGATGCAAACAAGAATGTATATATTCATAGGGTTACTTAAAAAATAATCTAAGAATAGTAAACTCCTAGGAAACCTTAGCTCTTATTGTGACTTTTCTATTTTCAGTGTCTTTTAAGATCCTTGTTATAACCTTAAGTCTCAGTGTATAAATATATCCAAATTATTCCTTTAGGTTATATATAGGTCCATGTCTAGCCAAGGTCCATGCCCAGTCAAGGTCCATAATTAGATAAGATCTATGTCCTAAAAATGTCCAAGTTATATAAAGGTCTCAGTCATGGTTAATTTGGAATCTTATGTATCTTATATACATCCTTATATGTGTGTGTATATATGTTTTCTTTACTTTTAGGACATACTTAATTCCTTCCTTTGTGAATTAGTTTTAGGGTTCCCAAAGGCTTAACTATTCCTTAAACATGCACAAGTAATTCAAATTACAAAGGATTCCATATAAGCATAATTATTCTTATAAAGATACCATAAGACAACCTTACATATATTGGGTACACAAGTATATAAAATTATGGCTCAAAATTAAGGGTTTTAAACTAATCATTTTATACCTATTTAATTGTCCTTTAAAGTCACTTACACTTAATTTTAGTTTATAGCATCATAACTTCCCAAAACATACTAGAAAAGTACATGAAACAGAGGGTTAGCACTATGACTTTGCCTTAAGGCATCATGGCCTAGCATGAAAATTGGCTATCTATAACCTTAGGTAGTTTACACAATGTCATGACACTAGTCTTTGATGCCATGGCCCTGACAAATTGAAGTGCTATTTGTTCAGCACTTAGAAAAATGGTAGATTTCCAACCTCCACCATTTTTTCCACATACCTCCAAACTTCACTAAATTTGACAAGAAGCTACTTCTAGGTGTTAAATAATTGTAAGGAAAAGCTTGGAATGAAAAGGACTTGCATAGCCTCTCAACTCTTCATTTTTGCAAAAGTGCCTAGGAAAGGACTGAATTGGTTAAAGGTGCATTTTCAGGGCTGAGTTGAGTGACCAAATATACTCCAAAATTAACAAAATTTGGTAGGTTGTCTCTCCTATATGGCAAGTCCATTTGAACCATAGAAATCTAGGCCTAATTTTGTATTCAATTTAGGCTTTTTACTGACAATAGGTCTATTATGTTATCCAGATAGTTTCTAACCCTTGGCTAGGCATCCCTACATCTATGTAGGCTCTATAGAATATTAAGATGACCTTAAACAAGGCTTCTGTGCCCTTGGAGAAAATTCCCACATCTTAGGTCTCTTATGAATTTTATGAAGACTTCATGGTTTGTGAGTCAGATACTTGGCCTATATAAGTTCCTTGGCATTTTAAGAGTCTTATCCACACACTAAAGAAAATTAGCAAGCACTTCTACACATAAAAATGGAGAAAATGTGATTTACTTGATAATTCAAATATTTATATATTTTATATTCCTCATATTTAGTTTTATAATAATTCATTGAGATTAAATTGATGACCTTGAGTTCATTTTATTTTAATTGGACTAAATTTAGATTAATGAGTTTTAGTTATATAATTAGTGAATTTGGATTTAAATTGCTATTATTATAATTTTTTTAACAAAGACCCAATTATTTGTTTTTTGTTTTTTGCAGATTAGATGAACTAACAAATTGGATTAGACACTTCGTCATTAGGCTAAGGACACTAGCTTATTTTATTTCAGAATTAATATTGTATTTCTTTAAAAAAATTTGGACCATTGGATGTTCCCAATGCATTTAATCCCTTAGATTCCCTTTAGGTCATCTTAGTCAAATTATTCTTTCGTTAGCCATCATCTTTATGGGGTTCTTCGATTATACAGACATATTTTTCCTTTGGAGAAATTTTCTTCTATAATGGCTTTCTAAGTTTCTTCTATAATCAATCTAAGACTTGAACCTAATATTAGACTAAAGTCTCCATTTTGATGTTATAGACTGGTTTGATTTTAATTATAGAATGAATTTTCATTTTTGTTTCTTTTTGTTTTTATGTTAATCTTTATTATGCTAGTTGGATAATTTAGGTTATATGATTACTGATATGTTTGCATTATCTAAGAGCTAAGCTTGATTTAATCAATTGATTGATGAAATAAATTCATTTTGCTACCACGTTGAGGTCTTTATGTGCGTATCTTGGTTATGTGTGAATAAGGATTGTTTCGTGTTATTAAATTGAGCATGATTGCATTAGGACTAATGATATAAATCGACTAAAATCCTAATGGGTAGCCTAGAGAGATTAGACATTAATGACCAGGGAATTAAAGTCAAATTAGAAGAAGTTTTAGATGACAAAGAAGGAAAGATATCATGGGAAGGACATTGGAATCAATTATTGTAACACATGGTCCCTAAATTGAACCAGAATTAGGTAAGATAATGAAAGAGGACTCTAAAGCAAAATGTAATGGCCAAGCAAGGATAAAATGTTAATTTGAGCATTCAAAAATGAGGTTATGAAACCATGAATGGCACAAAACCGAAGCCAAATTAGCTAAATAGGCTAAACTGAAAGGGAAGTAGCAAAATCATAATTTCAGATTTAAGAAAAATAAAGAAAGAATTTTCAAATGATAAAATTAAGCTCACTAGGATTCTTGGAGGCCTTGAAAACTATAAAAATTATCAGAATGGCAAAATCCCTGTTGGTATACAATTTATGATGTTAGTTGACCAAAATATTGACTGGATTGTTTCATATGATTTTAAACCTAAAAAATTCTAAAATAAAGGCTTTTTAATAAATTAGAGAATTTAAATTTTCATATGGAATTGATGAAATTCAAACTATAAATTCAAAAAGGAGTTAAAACTAGCCCAATGAAGTTGTCAAATTTTTGGGACATAATTGATATTTTGGAAATTATTTTAAAACATTCTTTTTCCTTTTATGTAGATTCAGCCATATTGCCCATAGCCCATAACTGACTTGAACTTGTCTGAATAGTAGCTGGGTCATATCCAAGAGAAAGGGGAAAATAGAGAAAGAAAAGGCAAGAAAGGTAAGGAAAACTTGCATTTTTCATCTTATGGTAACTGGAAATCTTCTCCTTCTTCTTAAGCTATTTCTACCGATAGTTTTTGTTTCTTAAAATGACCATTTTAGTGGCTGGCCACTTGGGAAAATGAGGGGATTTGAAGAAACCAATTGTGGCATAAAATTCTCCACTTGACAAGAATTGAAACAAGATATGATACCATGTAGAAAGTTTTCTTTTCCTTACCCTTCCACATCCTTTATGGTTCGGACAACATAGGGTGAACTTAACGCGGATTTGATTTTGGCTGAAACATGGTACTATTATGGGTTTAGGAGTGGGAAATTAAGATGGAACAAAGAGAATCAATTGACAGGTTATAAAAGCCAAGATAGAGTCATTAGGATTTTCAATGTACCTTGAGAGTTTTAGATCCCTAGGAGGATATTTCAAGCTATATTAGATCATAATTAAACTAAAGAGAAGTTAAGGAATCTCTACATGCATCAAAATCCTGAAAGAAATAAGCAAAACTCCCATGGTCCCTCCTTATATCATGGTCTTAGCCAAGAGATGGTTAAGGCACCTAAGAAGTGTTTTGATGGATTCTAATGATTTAAAGGTTTAGATGAGAGGAATAAATATTAATGGAACCATTGGATTTAATTTAGGAGCCTTAAATTGGAAGTTAAAATTTTAGGGTTCAAATAGATATAAAGAAGCAAGTTAGTCTTAGGCTTATTTAATTGAACTTATGATGGCCCAAATGAGTTCTATTAGGGTTATTGGCTCATAACAAATGAGAGTTTGGAGCTTAGAAATGGAATTCCAAGAGTTGCCGCTTAGGGAACCTAAAAGTGACCTAAAATAGCATGTAAAGTCTTAATAGAATTAGGTGATGATAGTAAGGGTAAAAGTGTGTAATACCATATTATTTCTAACATTGATCCCCTTCTTGCAAGTGGGATTATATAATTCATCAAAAAAATCCCAAGAAAATGCATTAAAATAATGAATTAAATTGGTTTGCGTAATGGATAAATTTTTTATTTTGCGTCTCTAGGACCTCATGAACTCACCAACAACATTCTATGATTATTTTCCATTCATACAAATCATGAAATTCTTAAAACTTAGCATAAACCAAGGATCAAGAGTCAAAAATCCCAAAATAATCACATTTTACCTCAGGTCCTTAGATAACAGAATTTGAGACAACTGTGAAAAATCATAACTAATTCTAGAAAAATCAAAATCAAGAAAATTATAGCTTGTTGGAAAGATCTGGGTGTTAACATCACACTAAAAATAACTCTCAACTATGAAAAATCTCATTTGGATCACATTTGACAATAGAAAACATAGGGAGGTTGAACTGTCTAGAAATATGATATAACTTACTGATATAAAATTTGGAAATTCATAATTAATTTCACAAAAATCAAATCTATGAAATCTATACCAATTTGAAAAGTTACAGATGTTATCCAGAAGATAAAAATAGTTCTAGACTAATCCAAGAGCATTCAGATCTCAAAAATTAATCAAACAGTAACATGGGTCTGAAGGTGTGCCTAAAATAGAACAACAACTTCAAAAATTCATATCTCCCTCTCTAGATATCCAAACGAGGTGCTTCCAATTGGCACAAGTCACTAGGAAATTCAAGTTTCTCCTGTAAACTTTTGTGGCAATTAAACTTCATTTGCCTCATGAGTGACAAAGAAACAATTCAAACTAAATGAACAGTGACAGCAGCAAATTCTAAAATTTTAGCTAACTTCAAAAATTTATCAAAAATTTCATAGACCTTTAAATAATACCCACTTTAACTTTCTAAACAGCTCTCAATAAGCTCTAGATTCATGCCAAATTTTAGACCAAGAAGAGCTCATTTGGACAAAAGTGATATAACCTCACAATACGGTCAAATTTGCCTCTTATAAGGTATCACTTTGGTCCAAATGGCTTTCTTTTGAATTTGGCACCTCTTGGGCAAGTTTAAAAGCATGAATATGACTTTTAAGAACTTCCCAAGTGGTTTCAAACCTCATGTATCTCAATTTGGCTATCCCACACTCAAGAATGCATGTATCCAAGTATGCACACGAAGGTTCAAATTTCACATTTCCATTGTCTTGGCACCATACAATATTCATACATCATTTACATATGATATTACAATTGTTTAATGATCTCAAAAACAATATTTACATAGCCACATTTTCTATTTAGTGCAAAAGAAACTACATAATTGTCAAAGTATAGCTTCTTAAGGCTTTTGGTTTGTATTCCTTACTTCTTGAATATCACCTAGGCATTTCAAGATAATGGAGGGAAGGGGAGTGAGATTCCTAGAATCTCAATAGCTCACACACACATTCAAAGCATATATACATCAAGAACACAAATATGGAAGGTGCCTTAAGCATAAAACACATCAAATTGCATTTCCATGCCACCATCTCATATTAAACTCAAGGAAAAGCTCTAGGGACTTTTGGTTATGCCTCACCCTATTTCTAGGACTTTTGGATTTGCTTCACTCTTGGCCTAAGGACTTTTGACTTGGCCTCGGGACTTTTGACTTGGTCTCACCCATTCAAGAGACTTTTGGCCTAGCTTCACTTATGCCTTGAGACTTTTGACATCACTTCACTCTTATGAGCAATTTCCACAAGTAAAGACATTCAAGATCACACATTGGTACCAATGTAATATCAAGACACTAAGTGGCATGCTATCAAGTCACGAAGGCACACATAGGCACACAATAATGTAATATTTGATTCTCTGAAAATGAGAAAAAGGTAAAAAATATAATGTACAGTTTCTCCGTATACGAACGAAATTTATTGGATACAAAAAAAAGTTTAAGGTCTCAAAAAATTTGAAAAGCATTCTAGACTCCTAAAAATGATAATCCCATGCTCAGGTGGAAAGAAAAATGAAGCTAGAATGAAGAAACAAATTTGAACGAAAGGTTGACGAAACATAATGACATTTTCGTAATTTTGAGTAAATTTTGGAATTTACATAGGAGGAATTTTTAAATGAAAATTTTGAGTTCTCCAAGGTTCTTAGGGGCACTGAAAACTATAGGAAGCCTTAGGACAGCTAAAACCCCTATAGTGGATATTTTTCAACGTCAATGCACCAGAACTTTGACAGATTCATTCGAGAAGGTTTTAGCTTTAATTCGAGTAATTTCAAAGGTATTTTACTAAATTGGGAACCTAAATTTCATAATGGAAAAGATAGTTTTAAAAAAAGATCTAAAATGAGGTAGAAACGAAAATACCAAGAATGAAGGGTAAATTTTTTTTTAAAAAGTCCTTCTTAAACCCCTTATATATATAAGGCACCTTTCTTTTTCCCTCATTTAGGTTAACCAAATTCTGCCCAAAACCTAGAGAAGACTCAAGGGAGGAAGGCGCACAAGAACAAGGCAAAGGAGAAGGAAAAAACTCAAGAAAAAGGTAAGAATTTGTTGAAATTTCCTAGCCTTCTCTTTAGGAAATTTCTTCTCCTCCTTCTCCCTTTTCTCCTTATAGTTTTCTTAAAGTTTTTTGTGCTATTTTGAGGTCAGACCAAGAGAGAAAAATTCGGATTTGAAGAGAAGAAGCCAAGGAAAGCATGAAACAAGTAAAAAAAGCCAGGAAACAAGGTAAAATCTTCGTCCTATGGTAGCTACTCCTCCCCTTTCTTCTCTCTATTTCACCCCATATATGTAGCTACAAGAAGACTAGAATTTTTAGGAGAACCAAGGTTGAATTCTATGAATTTAAGGGAGGAGAGTAAGAATATGCAAAGAAATTCAAGAAAAAATCATTGATTTTTAAGGAGGCAAACCTAAGGTTTCATGGGTTCCCTTGAAAATTTGATTTAATGAAATTATTTTTAGGCCTAAATGAATGTTTAAATGAATTCCTAAGATCCTTAAAATTCTCCCTATATGCATCCTCCATCAAGAAAACAAAGCAAACATCCATAGAGGCCAGATGCTACATAGTCTCGGCCTAAAGGGGATGGGATACTTAAGGAGAGTTTTAAATTTTTTCAAGCCCATTTTTAAGTCATATATGATGAATGAAAATGAGGGAAAGTCTTGGAAAATATTTAGGAGGCCTAAAGAATGAATTGGTGTCTTATGTTCCATAATATGGCCTAAAGAAGTAACATGTAGTTAGGTTCTTTGTTTTAATTATGTGATGACTCCACTAGGCTTAAAAGAAGTCAAGAATCATGTATGAAGAGAAATAATAGAGCCTAGAATTTATTTGATGGGTGTTGCTTCATTAAGTGCATTTTTGGAACCATTCAAGGGATTATTAGACTAAAATTAGTGTTTAAGAGAGATATGTGGCTTTAGAATTAATTCCATGAACATAATTCGCTTTCATAAATTATGTTTAGGCCAAGAGAAACCAATCCCATACCTTTGTATGTGTGAAACCAAGGAAGGGAGCATTGTTTCAAGGAGAAAAGTGTGTGGTTGCATCCAAGGTAGCTCACTCCTCCTTGTCTCATGTATGAATTTATGCTTAGCTTGTCTTTGAATGTGTGTAATTGTGTTTTAAGCCATGAAAAGTATTCTAACATAATTTCATATGCCATGGTACCATGATGATACATTATGTTTCTAAATGATGTTTGTTTGAGTATGGTAAAGCCAAGAACCCTTAGCTATGGTGAGAATGAGCCAAGAACCCTTATAATTGGTTGAGACAAAGTAAAGAGTCTCTCAAAAGTGAAGTTAACTACTAAGAATAAGATTAAGTTCAAAAACCTCTTAAAGAATGGGTGAGGCAAGTCTAAAATCCATAAGTGAATAGATGAGGCTAATTCACTTACTTGGCAAGCATATGTATGCTATGTATGACTTGTTCAAATGTCAAGAATGCCTTTTGAATTATTGCACACTCTATAATGCTCATGCATACATTTTCAAGACTTTTTTTTTGTATTTTTTATGTGTGATTTTAAAGGAGATGAGCTATTGGGATTCTTTGAATCTCATTGCCTCCTCTCTAATATTCTAACATGCTAGGTGGACCAAAAGAATAAGGAAATGGGAGCTAATCACTTGAGAGAGGAAAGCATGACATCAAAGTGCATGGATTTTGCTTCTTTAAAGCCATATGAGTGGCAAATATTGTAATCCATGGTTGTATATGTCCTATGATGCTAGGAACATGTATAATTATGTTAGTGTATCTTGTATAAACGAGAGCTAAGGTTATATGTATGGAAATATGTATTTTGGACATGTAATGGCAAATTTGCATTATGGAAATGCATGTATAAATGGAAGTGAAATGACCAAATTGAGATGCATGAGGTTTGGGACCATATAGGTAGTTTATACAAGTCATATTCATGCTTTTAAACTTGCCCAAGAAGTGACAAAGACCAAGGAAAGTCATTTGAACACATTTGGTATCTAATATGGAGTAAAATTGACTATATTGGAAACCTAGACCACTTTTTAATCAAATAAACTGTTCTTGATCTAACATTTGGCAGATATTTAGAGCTTGTTAAGAGCTTTTTAGAAAGCTAAAGTGCAGAGTTTTTTGAGATTTATGGAATATTTGATGAATTTTAAAAATTGAAAAAAAAATTTTAAAATTGGTTGAGTGTATTGTTTACTCAGGTCTGAAATTAAATTCCATCACTCATGGGGAAAATGATGTCCAATTACTATAAAATTTTATAGAAAGAAAGTAAACCTTTCCAGTGACTTGTATCAATTAGAAGCACCTCATTTGGATGTTTAAAGAGGGAGATATAAAGTTTTGAAATTTCTATCTAGTATTAGGTATCCAGATTGTCCTAGGTTACTGTTTGATTGGTTTTTCGAGTCCTAGATGTGCCTAAATTGGTCTGAAGTTATTTTTTTCCTCTAGCTAACATTTGTAAATTTTTAGATTGGCATCATTTTCATGAATTGAATTTTTTTGAAATTAATTGGGTATTTTTGAAGTTTATAATAGAAAGTTCTATCAATACCAATGCCTAATTAGACCTCTGTATATTTTCAAATGTCAAATGTCTTTTGTATTATGTTTCATGGCCTAGACATATTTTTAGCATAAAGTAGACATTTGTAAATTTCTAGAATGGCAAAGAATGTATGATTTTGATTTTTTTAGAATTAGTTATGATTTTCTAAAGTTTGTGACAGAAAAGGCAAAATTTTGGCCGAAATAGCAACTATGAATTTTATATATTCCCTTGCCTTGCACAAGTTCTAGGCCACTTTTGGTGATGGATTTGAGTTGTATCTATGTAATTAAATATGAGAATATAATTTATGAGTCCATATGGCCCACGAGACTCTGAAAGAAAAATTTATGCATAGCGCAACCCAAAGAAGTTCATTATTTTATATGCCATTTTCTTATGATTCTTAAGAAATGCATGGCATGAAGCATAGAATTTGCATGACAAAGGCTAGGAAAGTATGGTGTTATAAATAACATACATATACACACAAAAATACAAGGAGAATGAGGTGGAGAGCTATCTTTAACTTAATGGAAGCTTTACTTGGTTTGTTCCTTCCCTTTTTTGACCTCACAATTACACCGAGGTGGTTGGATGTTCTCTTGGCCTAAACATCACAATTAACACACAATTATGCACTTGAAGCAAACCAAGACACTAAACTCACTCTTAAATATACACTTAGTTCTATAAGTGCATAATGGTCCCATAAATGGTCTATTGAAGCAACCTTCACAATTCAAGCTCTAGGCTCCCATTTCTTTACATTTCTAGGCCTTTTGGCCTCATTCAAAGTCCTTGGAGCCCTCACACAATCATTTACACAAGCTTAGAATCAAGTTGCTTCACAAAGCACCATTATGAATACCATTGTACCATCTTCCAATCTATGGCTTCCAATGTTTTTCCAATGGTTTCTCCTATCTTCTAACATCATATAAAGTCCCAAACCAAGACTAGAACAAATTAAAACATCCCCTAACCTATGAAACCTTGCTTGGCCAAGGCTAGCACCATGGATGGGTTTCTTGGAGTTTCAAAATTTTCCTTGATGGGAGGGTTTCTAGAGGTCTTAGGAGCTCAAGGAAACACTCAAATAGCCAAGGGAACACTCACACAAAATCAAATTTCACAAAATCCTAAAGAACACCATACTTTCCTAACTTGATTTCTATTGGTTTTTCTTGGAATTTCTTGCCATATTTCTCTTCTCTTCCTCATGGTCCCAAACCCTAGTTCCTTTATTGTTTTTAGATAGAACTCCCTCATCTCTCTTGGTTCTAGTTTGGCCAAATTCACAACAATGGAAAAGCAAGGGAAGAAAGCAACTAGAAACAAGATACACCTTGGATTCAAGCTTGATTTCAAGACTTTTTCTCCTTGGTTTGCTTTCTCTCAAGCAATTCAAACTCCCCCTTGTGTTCTAGACCAAAAATAGAACCAATTCACTCAAATAAACCATGGAAAGAGAGGAGGAATAGAGAGGAACAAAATTGAAAGAGAAAGGAGCATGAAATTCCATGAATTTACCTACCTTTCTTGTCTTTTTCTTCCTCCTTCTCTCCCTCTCCTGGTACACCTCAAGAAGCTGGTCTTTTTCTATTTTTGGAGCATAAAGGGTTATGCTATATGAGAGGAGAAAAAGGGGAAAAGTGTGTGGAAGCTTCAAGAAACTCACTTTTTCAAAAATTCCAATTTCATCCTTCCATAATAGCAATTTTGTTTTGGCTTCATTTTAACTTCTTTTTTAGAACTGTCTTTTCCATTATAAAATTTAAGTCCTAATTTAATAAAATATCTTTGGAATTACTCAAATTCGAGCTAAAATTTTCCCGAATGAGTTCATCAAAGTTCAGAATCATCACTGTTAAAAAACATACATCGGAGGGGCTTTACTAGTCCTAAGGCTTCCCATAGTTTTCAGGGCCTTTGAGAACCTTGGGGAACTCAAATTTTCAATTTGAAAAGTCTTCCCATGTTTTTTTCCAAAAGTTGCACTTATTTATGAAAATATCATTATGTTTCGTTAGTTTTCATCACAATTTGTTTCACTATCTTAACTTCGTTTTTCTTTTTGTCTGAGTCTGGAATTATCATTTTTAGGAACCTAGGATAATATCCAAATTTCTTGGGACATTATCTAGCTTGTTTTAATAAACTTGCTTTAATATGGCTCATTTTTCATTTTACAAAATTTACATTTGTTACAAAGTGAATCCTAATATCTCATTTTATCTTGCAATTGCTATAGGTAGGCCAAGCTTACCTAAGCTCACCAAATTATGGGTGTTAAGTCAAAGAAAGCCAAGAAAAAGAGGACCAATAAGGGTTAGTGGTAGTTTCAAGTCTTTAAAGCTATAAGGTAGCTTAATCTCTCTATCTTAAATGCATTTGAATGTTGAAATAAGTTAAGATATTTGTATATATAATTGCTTGATTTATTTTTGAGCTATGCTTTGATATGCTTTTTATTATGAATTTTATGCATGGGTATTGTATGTTCTTGGCTCCTAGCTCTCTATGGTGGGAAATTAAGTGCAATAACTCTTCTTTGACCTAAGGTTGAGTTAAGTTGAGCCTAACTAGTATGTTTAGATGCCATGGCTTCTTGAGAAATGAGTTTTTATGCTAAAAGTTGCATTTGAGTTTTATGATATATAGGAATCACTTGCTTGCACCACATGCATTGCATTTCCTTATGGCATTAAAGAAGCAGAAAAGAGTTAGGCTCTATAGAAAGTGTTGTAATTAGGGATTTTGTAATGTAAATATGTGTAGTGTACATGATAGTCTTTAATGAATAGAAAGCACATGTATGTATGATGATTTTTGATGTATATGACAAGGTTTCATAATGGAAACTCATGTGTAATGTCATACCATACATAACTAGCATTGAATTTGATGGGTAGCTAAGAGCATTAAATTATACTTAAGAATTACTTTTAGCAACCAAATTTACTGTTATTGAATGCTAAATTAATTCATTCTTGGCTTGATGGATTATGTGAGCTTACAAACTTATTTTCCATGCCTAACACATTTGTTCAATAAAAAATATCATAATTTGAAGCTCAAAACTCGGATCAAAAGCATAGAACACAATTTCGCATTACACTTGCATTTTTCTTAAGTTTCATATTCTAATATGAACTTTGAAAATTTATAACTAATTTTAGAAAAAATTAAATCATGAAAATTATAACTTTTTAGAAAGCTCAAGATGTCATCTAGTTGCCATAAAAATATCAGATCAAAACAACCACGTTTGGCCTATGAAATCTGATAAAATATTACTTCAGATCTGGTGGTCATTTTGTAGCAAATCTAAAATTTCAAAAATTTATTTCTCCCTCTACAAAGCTCCAAATTAGGTTCTCTTAGTGGCTATAGAAATATTATGATGTCTATTATAGGCTTGTAAAATTTTATGAGCATTAGACTTCATTTGACTCCTGAGTGATAGCAAAAACCAAAATGACCATATAAATAATAACAGTGATAGTTTCTATACAATTTGGCCAACTTTGAAAATTTATAATAAATTCTCTAAAGTTTCAAAATTAGTGCTCTTTAACTTTATGAAAAGCTCTAAATGAGACCTATTTTCTTGTCAAAGTTCATGTAGAAAACTCATTTAATTGCTTAGACTTTGGTTCAGGGCAAGAAAGTGGCTCAAAATGCTCAATAATGGTTTCAAATGGTTCAAAATGACCTTCCTCTTGAATCATGACCATTTGAGCACGTCCAATACCTTATTTCTAGCATATAGAAACATCAAAATAGGTCTAAAGCACCCTAAAACTCAAAATCACCTTTCCACTTGAGCTTACATACATATGCATCAATGCTCTAAGATGTCAAATATTCACATAACCATACATTTAGCTCCAAATTTTATTCATACATGATAATTACATACTTTTATGCATGCTCAAAAGTTTACATCTCATAAACATTATATAGATACAAACTTTGATATCAAAATACATAAATTTCCTATTTTATTGTCAAAGTCTCATTCTTCAAGTTGCTTGGCTCCCATTTTTTGCTTCATGTGGCTCACCCAAACATGGTTAGACATAATATGGAAAAGAGTAAGATTCAAATAATCTTAATAGCTCTATTACCCTTTCAAGCATACATATATGGCATATTTTCATGTCAAGTAATACAAGCATGAAATAAAAGCCTCTTGTAAACATATATAAGCATATTTTCATATCATATAAACTCATTAAAGTTAAACTTAGGCTCTAAGGGCTTTTGGTCTAGTCTCACCTAATTCTTTAAAACTTTTGGATTTGCTTTTTCTACTTTTAAGGATTTTTAACTTAGCCTCATTCTTTCTTGAGATTTTTGGCTTTGTTTCACCCATTCTTAGGGACTTTTTGGCTTTTTCTCACCTATTCTAAGGGACTTATAGCACAACCTTACCCATTAGAAGCCATCTTGTATTTAAAACATGTTTTAGGAAGTATAATGGTGCTAAAGCATTAAATCAATGGCTATAAATATATCTCATGGTTTAAACATACACATAAACATGCAATGACAATCAAACACCTAAGAAATGTATACAAGAAAGGATAGAGAGCTGCGTTAAGTTAAGAAACACAAGCTTCCTTACTTGAAGTTCACTTCCTCTTTTCGGCCTCACATACACACCTAGGAGGATCTTGATTTACTTGGCCTAGACACATCAAATAAGACATAATTACAACATTGGAACAAATTCTAGCCTTACATAAACTTTATGCAAGCTTGTTTTAACTTATGGCATGGTTATGGTTCCATATAAGAGCATAATGAAGCAACCCTTATAATTTATGATCTTGGCTCTAATGTCTCATTCAATCAAAGTATCATGACTCCATTTAAACTCATTAGAGTCATCTTTAATTCAATTCAAAGAGTCTAAACTCAAGTTGCATCTTTATACCTTAAAAAGGAACCTAAACTTCTATCTCATAAACTATTATTTCTAAATTCAAACTAATAGTTTTTTTGTTATTTATTAATCATATCTTGACCATTTCTATTCTTGGAATCAAAGAAAAATCTCCTTAAATACTCATTGCCTCTCTTGGACGAGACATCACAAAGTGCAAAAGCCTATGGAGTTTTGTTATTTTCTTTAGGGAGTTTGCCACTTGTGAAGCTTCTTATACCTCTTATGAATTCATACATACTCTAAAATAAGCTAGATTATCATTAGAAAGCTTCAAAGAATTGCTAAGAGCAACAACAACCCTATGTGACATAACTTAATTTTTAAAGCTTTTCTTTTAGTTCCAATTGTATATTCTTACTCCTCATGCTTTAAAACCCTTGTTCCTACCTTGCTATGACCAGAAATCATCCTCTCCTAAATGAGCCTAGGTTTGGTCGAGACACACATGGAAGAAGGAGACAAGATGAAGCAAACTAATCCATGGTTTCTTACCTTATTTGTAGGTTTTTCTAAGGAATTTTCTAAAGCTTCCAATCTCTCTTTCAAATTCTCTCTTCCTCCTACTAAGCCAGCTATGAAATAGCTACAAATAAGTTATCAAAACTATGAGAGAAAAGAAGAGAAAGAGGATAAGAAGTTAGAACAAGGAGAAAGCATGAAAAACCTTGAATTTCTTTTTACACTTTTCTACTTAATTTCTCTTCCCTTCTTCCTTCCTTTTGATGCACCACTTGAAGTAAGTTTTAGTT
This sequence comes from Erythrophleum ivorense, assembly GCA_026724425.1. Taxonomy (NCBI): domain Eukaryota; kingdom Viridiplantae; phylum Streptophyta; class Magnoliopsida; order Fabales; family Fabaceae; genus Erythrophleum; species Erythrophleum ivorense. The sequence continues at coordinate 12,342 of JAIUCV010001523.1, read as the reverse complement.
CTATTTTAGTCTAGAGAAGAGTCAATTTAAACACTAAGGAGAAATGGGACATGATACCTAAGAAGCAAGACTAAGTTATAACACTTTTTAAAAATTTCAATTTTGTCCTTTTTCTTGGTTCTTTTCATTTAGGTTCATTCTAACTCCTTTTTGAGAACCATCTTTTCAACTATAAAAGTTAGGTCCTCTAATTCATGAAATATCTTTGATTTCACCCAAATTGGATTTAAGACATTCCCGAATGGATTAGTTAAATTTTCGGTCAATAGACATGCTAAATTGCATACTGGAGGGGTTTTAGGCATTATAGGGGTTCCTATGGTTTTTAGGGCCCCTAAGAATCCTAAGAAATTCAATTTTCTCATTTAAAGATCCCTCTTTTGAGGTTTGTAAAAGTTGGCCAAAATTACAAAAATGCCATCACTTTTCATCTAATTTTATTTAACTATTTTGGCTCTGGTTTTTAATTATCTAAAGTATTGCTCTAATTTTGTTTGACCTCTAATCATTCAATTTAGTATACCTCCTTTAGTAATTTCCTTAGTTTTAGGGCTTTTAGAATAATAGGATATTACATTTAATCTTAAGCACTAATTTATATGTCAATTTAATGCAAAAATTGGCCATTAATGCAAGAATTCCTATGTGAGATACATGATGGTTCATGTGCATGATTGGGTGTTGAGATGTCATCTTTTGATGTAAGCTTTATATTATGTGTTGAACCTTATAGGATGGATGTTTAGGATGATTAAAATTTTCTCAAAATGGGAAGGTGTAATTTGGAAGCCAATTGGACTATTTTAGAACTAAAATTTGGTCCAAATAAGCCATAAATTGTACCTTCATCCTTAAAAGCCCAAATGACCTAGTTTGGGGTAGAAATTTTACATGCAATTAAAGATTTTATAGAGCTTTCTAACAAATTACAGATGGAAATTTTTGGAGCTATACATAACATTTCATGAATTTTTAAAATTGGCAAAATTACACAAAATTAGTTTTTGAGGGGCCAAATGAATTCATTTTTACTTGAAATTTTTACAACATAAAGTTTACATTATAAGTTTTTCATAGACACCTAATTTGCATAAATTAGACCTTATATAGTTCAAGTTATGAATTTTGGAAATTTGGTGCATAATATTACAAAGTGAGTCAATTTGGGCCATATGACTGTTTTAGGTAATTGGGGTATATCGTATGATCAAGTACACTAAACTTGTCTAAGATGATTATTAGCGAAGAAGTAAAGAAAATAAAATTTTGACCCATATAGCTCCAATTAGTATGGAAAATAGACCAAAACCACTGCCAAAAGTTTGGTAATGATATCATTATTGTTGCTTTTGAAAATAAATGCGAAGATGTTTTAATGAAGCTACTTATGATATTTTTGATATTAGAGTAATGGTTCAGGAATTTTCACTCTGGGTATGGCTTAGGGATGATAATTGCATGTTATGTATTGGCTTGTATAAAAGCTCTGAGTGCTAAAGTGGCATATATGTAAATTGTAATGTTCAGTACGTTGTACAATCACCGGAATGGGCAAGTTTGAAAAGCAAGTCCTCTGAGATGAATGATTCAAGGCCAAATAAAATTTGAATAAAATTTTAAATAATAGAAAATGAGGATTTGAGCCTCTGAGTTACCCAGAAACTGGGGTCAGCGTGATTCGAAAAATTTACCGAAAGGCCAGTGACATTTTCATAAATAAGTGCAATTTTAGAAAAACACCTAGGAGGGCTTTTTAAATGGAATTTTAAGTTACCCAGAGTTCTCAGAGGCCCCAAAAACCATAGGAAGCCCGGGGACCGGTAAAGCCCCTCCGGTGTAAATCTTTTTTTACGTCAGTTGACTTGAACTTTGACCAGTTCGTTTGGGAAAATTTTAGCTTGATTTAAGTGAGTCCAAAGGCATTTTATTAAATTGGGAATCTAAATTTTATGATGGGAAAGACGATTCTCAAAAAAGGAGGTAAAACGAAGCCAAACCGAAAATGCCATTATAGAAGGGCAAAAATGAAAACAAAGTGCACAAAAGAAGCTTCCAAACTCCCTTTTTAAGTCACGTTCAACTCCCCCCCTCTTCATTGCTATACTATCCCATTTCCACTCAGGGATATCTAGGGGTTGCAACAACCCAGCTGGTCTCTGGTGTTCTATCTTAACCCTCTGGCACACTAAATATCTCGCCACATAATCTGTAATGTCATTTTTCATTCCTGGCCACCAGAAGATCTTTTTAGATCCTGATAAATCTTAGTGGCAGCCTGGGTGGACAGTATATTTACTCTTGTGTGCCTCATCTATAATTTTCTCTCTCAATTCATTTACTACTAAGCACACAGATTCTATCTCGGTATACTATCACATCGTCCTTAGATAGCCAGAAATCTGAGATCCTACCCTGGGAGATTTCGCTCCTAATCTGTCTTAAGAATTGATCCTCTGTCTGGGCATCTAAGATCTGGACTCTTAACCCATTCTCAATCTGAGTTTCACTCAAAAATAGTCTACCCGATACTGCTGGCAAGAGAGGTTCAAATTGCTAAATTTTTCTAGGAGCTCCTGCTCCCTGATCATCATATGGGCAGCATGGATGGATTTTCTACTCAGGGCATCGACCACTACATTGGCTTTCCCTGGATGGTATTTCAATATATAATCATAATCTTTTAGGAACTCCATCCATCTCCTTTGTCTCATATTAAGTTCCTTCTGATCGAACAGGTATTTCAGACTTTTGTGGTCACTATAGATCTCTATAGTCGCACCATACAAATAGTGCCTCTAAATCTTAAGAGCAAACACTATTGCTGCTAACTTTAGGTGATGCGTGGGATAATTCTCCTCATGAGGCCTCAGCTGCCTAGAGGCATATACCACTTCCCTACCTTGCTGTATTAATATACATCCTAACCCTTTTCTCGAGGCATCACTATATACTATAAATGGTAAACTAGGGTCAGGAATGACTAGCACAGGGACAGTGGTCAATCGGAGTTTCAACTCCTGGAAACTCCTCTCACATCTCTCATCCCACACAAAGAGTGTATCCTTCCGAGTCAGCCTCATAAGTGGCAAGGCCATCTGAGAAAAGCCCTGAATGAATCATCAGTGATATCTTGCCAAACCAAGGAAACTCCTAACCTAGGTGATAGTCCTAGGTTTATCCCACTGTAACACAGCCTCAACTTTATGGGGATCTACTGTGATCCCTTCTCATGAGATCACATGACCTAAGAATTTTACCTCGGTTAGCCAAAACTCATATTTACGCAGTTTGGCATATAATTTCTTCTTTTTCAGAGTCTCTAGGGCTAATCTTAGATGCCTCTCATGCTCCTCAAAAGATCTAGAGTACACTAGGATATCATCAATAAAGACCACAACAAATTTATCTAGATACGGTCTGAAGACCCTGTTCATGTAGTCCATGAATATCGCGGGTACATTCGTTAGCCCAAATGGCATTACAAGGAACTCATAATGCCCATATCTAGTCCTGAAGGCCGTCTTTGGGATTCTTTAGCTCTCACCCTCCATTGGTTCATTCTTGGCCATTTTGGAAAGCTACACATGTCTAATTTATGCCAAAAATTTTTCAGGCCATGAAACATGACACAAAAAGCGTTTGACATGCAAAAAGGGGGTAAAGGTTCAGACAGCTACCGGGTACTGATGCAAGTGTCTGATCATATGGTTCGTGTGACACCGAATGAAGTTTTATATGCGATGCAATGCGAAATAAGGCATTATTTTAATGTCATTTTCCATTTCCTTTTGTTCAATTGATCATGTGAGACTTAGAAATGATCGAAAGCATGCTAGAAATATATGGTGTTACATAAATTATATGTTGAAATGTGTTTGAATTGTTTTAGATAAGATGGTAAACACTCGAAGAGGAAGGCCTCTTAGGGTAGAGATAGTTGATCCCAAAACTAGAGCTCTGCAAGCTACTGTAACTTACTTGGATCAACAACAAGCCATGATACAGTAGCAGGTAGCAAGTCATTATGTAGCTGCAAGAGAGGTTGGCCCAAAGAGAGAATAAAAGGCCTAATCCTCCCTAGCCATAATACCTAGATCATCCTGCAAACTCAGGTGAATCCCTCAAGTCAAATCCCACAGAACCAATAGAACTCCCAGACACTAGTTACTCAGACGCCATATATCCAACCTCAACTCACCATACAACAAGTAATTATATAGTTCAAAAAGTATAGGCCTCTAGCATTTGATAGTGAGCTAAATAAAAAAGGCTGAGGCTTTGATTATGCATTTAGAGAAAATATTCAAAGTGATGAAATGTACATTTGAGCTGAAGGCCTTATTAGCCATATTTCAATTAGAAAAAGAAGCTAACTATTGGTGGAGAAGCACAAAGCCAATCTTGAAATCCAAGAACATCTGAATTAATAGGGAAACATTCTTATAAGAATTTTATGTGAAGTACTTCCCCATTTTAGTGCAGGATGAGAAGTTAGAATTCATTTTATTGAGGCAAACAAAGAACATGTTTATGGGCCAGTATGTGGCCAAGTTCCTCAAGCTTTCTATATACTCCTCCTACCTCTAGAAGCAAGATGATGAGGGGTGGAAAGCAGATAAGTTAGAAAAAAGGGCTCTTACCTGAGATTAGAGATAGAGTGGTGACCTAGAGAATCAAAGATTTAATGCCTTGGTAGAGGTATGCAATGTGACAAAAACTAATTTAAGAAGAATGCTAATAGCTTTATGTTCTAAATCCCCTCCTTTTAAGAATAAAAGACTAGGGGAAGAAGAAATAGCCACTAGTAACAATAAAAGAGTAACAAGGGGTGGTGGAATAGAAAAGGCCAAAATAAAAGAAGTCTTAATCCCTCAAGCAGAAGCAATACCACTTAGCAACCTACAATCAATGTGGAAGGAATCATTGAGGTGGACTATATTATGTAGGCTAAAATGTCTATTTTAGATATGGTAAGTTAGAGCACATGGCCAAAGACTATCCCCAGTAGGGGGAGGTAGCTCTTGCATCTAGATTGCAAACCTAGGGTAAAGTTTTTGCTTTGACATAGTAAGAGGCTAATAAATCCCTGAGTCTGATTCAAGATACTATTAAGATTAATGATTATGATGTAAATGTTTTGTTTGATTCAAGTGCTAGTTATTCATTCATATCCTATGACTATGTTAGGATGATAGGTATGAGCATTTGTATATTACCATATGACTTGCATGCTTCTACCCCCATAAGAAATAAAGCCATGACCTCTTATGCTTGTCCAAATTGTATAATCTAGTTTAACCATTATTATACCACATTAGACTTGATTTGCATTCCCCACATTAACATTGTGCCTGGGGCAGGTTTAGTGTAACGCCATAAACTCTAGCTCACCTCATGCTTTTAAAATGGTTTAATATCATGAATTATGTAGGTTTCCCATAAAAAAGGCAAGGAAATAATGATTATTTTCGCGTAGCGTCATATCTAAAAATTTTATTCGGTGTCATGTGGACTGTGTGAGCTCATGCTATACATTCTCATATTTAAATACATCAATACAACTTATTTGCATCACAAAACCATGCGTACAACTCATGGAAATGGAAATGAAGTACAAAATGGGATTGTTTAATTTCAATTAGATTTGCCCTTTTTACTGACCAAACTTTGAAAAATCATAACTAATTCTAGAAAAATAGAAATTATGCAATCTTAGTTATTATGAAAATATATGGATGTTTAATTCACACTAAAAATATGCCCAGACCATAACATCCATCACAGGAGACGTTTGACATCCAAAATAGTCCAAAGGTCAAACTGCATTCTGGAACTATCACAGAATTCTGTAGAAAAAATTGAAAATGTCTAATTAATTCCACAAAAATCCCAAACCATGGAAATGATACCAATATGGAAAGATGTGGATGTTAGCTAGAGAGAAAAAATATCTCCAGACCAGTTCATTAAGCCCAGACCTCAAATTTTAATGGAACAGTAACTCATGTAGGGTAAAATTCCTGATACTGGACATAATGCTCAAAAATTCATACCTTCCTCTTTAGACCTCCAAATGAGGTGATTCTAATTGGCACAAGTCATTATAAATATCTAGTTTCTCTGTATAAAATTTCATGGCAATTGGACATCATTTAAGCCTCGTATGACAGAATTCATTTTCGGACCAAATAAATAGTGCAACAGACCAAAACCAAAAAAATTGCCAATTTTGAAAAACATTAAATATTCTGTAGACCTCCAAAAAAATATGATCTTTAGCTTCCTAAAAAGATCTTAATGAGACCTAATTGCATGACACATCTCAGATGAAAAGAATAACTCATTTGGCAAAAAAAGTGACATAGGATTCCATTATGGTCATTTTTGGCTCCATATGGGATACCAAAATTACCAAATGGCTTTTCTTTAGCTTTGGCATCTTTTAGACAAGTCTAAAAGTACATTTAGGACTTGTGTGAGCTGCCCAAATGGTCCTAAACCCCATGCATCCCATTTTGGCCTTTCCATACACACGTATGCACATTTCATAAACTCATTCATGAAGCTATCTTTGCCATACATACTTAATTCACATTCCATCATTCACATAACACATACTTTCATTTCTACTTCATATAATAGCATAATTACATATGTCTCAAGGGTCATAAGCCATTTACAACATTAATATACATCATTATGATTCATTATGGCTTTAAAAGAAAAATGCTAAACATATGGATGTCAATCTTCTTCCTTCAATGTTGTTGGCTTCCATTAACATATCCCCTTGGTCTACCTAGTATGTGAGATCATGGAGAGGAGGGAATGAGATTCAAAGAATCTTAATAACTCATCTCCCATTCAATAATACATAATATCTATAAAGCAAGCCTTAAAAATGCATGCATAGATAAAATGGGAGTCATGAACATTTAAGAAGCAAGCTTAGCATGTGAACAAATCATACAAGACATTCAAGAGCTCACCAAGTGTTTGGATTGGCCTCACACTTCTTCTCATAGATTTTGGACTTGCCTCACCCATTCTTTAAAAACTTTGGACTCAACCATACTCTTGGGAGTCCACTTTACTTTTGAGAGACTCTTTGCTGTATCTTAACCAATCTCAAGGGGTTCTTAGCTCATCCTCATCATGATGAAGAGTTTTTTGGCCTCTCCACACTCAAGAAAACTCAACAAACATTATACATTCATTTGAAAACATAACATGACATCATGAAATCATGGCATACAAAATCATGCTAGCATACTTTTCATGGCTTGAAAATACACATATACATATTCTAAGATAAGCTAAGCACACATCCATGCATGAGAAAAAATGGAGAGAGGCTACCTTGCACACAATCACACACTTTTTCCTTGGATTTCAAGCATCCTCTTTCAGCCACACACCTACAAATTTGTAGAGATGATTTCTCTTGGCCTAGAGATAATTTATGAAAGCCACTTAGATTCATGAAACAAACTCTAAGGTCACACAACTTACTTAAACATTAGATTGCTCTATAACCCTCATTATAGTCCATAAATGCACCTAATGAAGCAGCACCTCTCAAACAATTTCTAGGGCTCCATTCTTTCCTTTCAAATATGATTCTTAACTCCTTTTAAGCCTCTTGGAGTCATCACACAATTAAAATAAAGGGCCTAACATCATGTTGCTTCTTTAGGTCATAATATGGAATCTAAAGCACCAAATCACTTTCTATAAGTTCTAAATTTTTTCCAAGGCCTCCCTATATTTTTATTCATCAAATATGACTTAATAATGGCCTTAGAAAAATTTAAAACTCTCTCTAGCACTATGAACTCCCTTTGGTTGAGCCTATGCATGGCTTAGGGCTCCTTAGAGTTTTCTTTATTTCTTGAAGGAGGAAGCATGTGGGGAGCATCTTAGGGATTTTAGGAACTAATTTAAACTCTTAATTAACCCTAAGAATCATCACATAAGGTGAAATTTTACAAGGTGCACACAAAACTCTAGAATTTGCATCTTGAAATCTAATGGTTTTTTGATAATTCTCTTTGCATATTCTTAATCTCCACACCCTTTTCCCTTAGATTCATGCTTGGTTCTGCCTAAAAATCATCTCCTTCTAGGTTTTTCTCCAGTGGGGCGAAATGGTGGAGAAGGGAACTAAAGATGGCAACCATAGGAAGAGAAATTACCTTATTTTCTTGCTTTTTTCACTTGAATCTTGTGTTCTTTGAGCTCCTCTCTTCAAATCCGAATTTCCCCCTCAATTTCTCCCTTAAAACAGATTTTTAAACTTCATTTTAATCATAGGAAACAAAGAAGAATGGAGGAGAAGAGGTTTGGATGGAAGAAAGTATAGAAAAAGTACCAAGAATTCATACATTTTCCTTAATTTTTCTCCTCCCTTTTCTTCCCCTTCTTGTGAGCCTAAGAGAGCATATCATATTCTGTATTTTGGGCAGAAATTTTATGCTTAAGAAGATGGGAGAAGAAAGTGGAAGTGTGTGGGAGCTTCTAAAAACACACTTTTTCAAATATTCGAATTTTATCTTTCCATAATGGCAATTTCACTTCAGCTTTGTTTTAGCTCCTTTTTGGGAATTGTCTTTTCCATTATAAAAGTTAGATTCCCATTTAATAAAATGCCTTTGAAATCACTCAATTTGGAGCTAAAACCTTACCGAACGAACCAGTCAAAATTTAGATCAACTAATATTAGAAAACGTCCACTAGATGAGATTTAATTGTCCTGGGGCTTTCCATGGTTTTTAGGGCCTCTGAGAACCTTGGGGAACTCAAAAATCTCATTTAAAAAGCCCTCCTATGTAAATTCCAAAATTTGCTCAAAATTATGAAAATGCCATTACGTTTCGTAAGTTTTTCGTAAAAAATTGTTTCTTCATTCTAGCTCCATTTTTCTTTCCATCTGAGCCTGCAATTCTCATTTTTAAAAGTCTAAAATGCTTCCTAAATTTTTTGGAACCTTAGCTACATCGTTTAGGGGGACTTCCTTTTGTATTTAGTGAATTTTGTTCATTTACGGAGAAACTGTACATTACGTTTCTCGCCTTTTTTCTCATTTTTAGAAAACTGGATATTACATCTAGTGTCTAAAGCTTTATATAGAATGGCTCTCCCACTGAGTTAATTGAGTTGAAGAAACAAATAGAAGAGTTGTTAGAGAAAGGCTTCATTAGGCTTAGTATATCTCTATAGGGAGCCCTAGTATTGTTTGTTAAAAAGAAAGAAAAGAGTCTTAGACTATGTATAAACTATAGAAAGCTTAATAAAGTTATAGTCAAGAGTAAGTATCCTTTACCTAAGATAGATGACCTCCTAGTAGGGACGTTAGTGTTTTCTAAAATATATCTCAGATCAGGGTGCCATCAGTTGAGGATTAAGGCCAAGAATATCCCTAAGATAGCTTTTAGGACAAGGTATAGACATTATGAGTTTTTAGTGATACCTTTTAGGTTGATGAATGCACTTGTGGTTTTCATAGACTATATGAACAGAGTGTTTAGGCCACGCCTAAATAAATTTGTTGTTATTATCATAGATGATATTCTCATCTATTTTAAAAGTAGAGAAGAGCATGTGTGGCATTTGAGATTAGTCTTGAAAACTTAAGAGAGAAACATCTTTATGCCAAATTGAGTACATGTGAGCTTTGGCTCACAAAAGTAAGATTCTTAAGGCATGTGATCTCCTAGGCAGGGGGTTATAGTAGATCCCCATAAGGTAGAGGCAGTCCTTCAATGAGAGAAACCTAAGACAATTACAAAGATAAGAAGTTTTCCTAGGTTTGGTAGGTTATTACAAGAGTTTATCTGAGGATTTTCTCAAATAGCCATGTCACTGAACAAATTAACTAGAAAAGATGTACCTTTTGTGTGGGGATGAGCAATGTGAATAGAGCTTTAAGAACTGAAGCATAGGTTGACCACAGCTCGAGTTCTAGTTTATCCTTAACCTTAGAGAGACTTTTGTAGTTTATAGTGATGCTTCTAAGAAAGAGTTAGGATGTATGTTTATGCAACAAGGCAGAGTAGTAGCCTATGCTTCTGGACAATTGAAACCATATAAAGAAAATATCCTACTTATGATTTAGAGCTAGCAGAGTGGTCTTTACTCTTAAGATATAGAGGCACTACCTATACGGCATAACTATGGAGATTTATAGTGATCACAAGAGTCTTAAATATCTATTTGAGCAAAAAGAGTTAAATATGAGATAGAGAATATGGCTAGAATTTTTGAAAGATTATGATTACACTTTGAAATATCATCCAAATAAGACTAATGTAGTTGTAGATGCATTGAGTAAAAAGTCCATGCATATGGCCTATATGATGGTGAGAAAGTAAGAACTTATTGAAAGGTTGAGAGACATGAATCTCTTATGTTAGAAAATAAGTTGAGAGATTAGATAAGAGAGGCTTGGCAAGAAGATAAACACTTAATAGAAATTAGAAACCAAATGTAGAACTTTAGAATTTAACCTATTTGAGGATAGAATAGTGAGATACAGAGATAGGCTGTATGTGCCTAAGAACTTAAGTTGAGAGAAAAAATATTAGAAGAGGCATATAAAAGCAAATACACCATTCATCTAAGCAGAGTAACAAGATGTATCATGATTTAAAGAAAGTGTTTTAATGGCCTAAGACAAAAACTAACATAGCTGAGTATGTAGCAAGATGTTTAATATGTCAGAGAGTTAAGATTGAGCATCAAAGGCCAGTCAGGTTACTTCAACCCTTAAATATCCCTAAATAAAAGTGAGATAGCATAGCCATGGACTTCATTATAAGCTTACCTAGAACATCATCAAGGTATGATACAATATGAGTGATAGTGGATAAATTAACTAAATCTACTCTTTTCTTAGTAATTAGAGCTATAAACACCTTAGATAAGTTAGCCTAATTATACATAAAGGAAATAGTAAGATTATATGCAATACTTAGGAGTATAGTGTTAAATAGAGATCCTAGATTTACTTTAAATTTCAAGAAATCATTATAGGATGCTTTAGAAAGTACATTAAAATTTAGTACAGCCTATCACTCCTAAATAGATAGCTAAACAAGGAGATTATCTAAACCCTAGAGGATATGTTGAGGACTTAAGTCTTAGATATCAAAGGAAACTAGGATACCTATTTGCCATTGGCAAAGTTTGCCTATAATAATAGTTATTAGTCTAGCATCTAGATAGCACCATATAGACTTTACATGGGAGAAAGTGTAAGTTCCCAATATGTTGGGTTGAGCTTGGAGTGACAAGCCTTATAGGCCCAAAAATAATGAATCAAACCTCTAGACAAATAAAGTTAATTGAAAAGAAACTTTTAATAACATAGAGTAGGTACAAGAGTTATGCAGATAAAACAAGGCTGTTAGAATTTGAGGTTAGAGACCATGTGTTCCTTAGAGTATCTCCAGTCATAGGGATAGGTAGATTCATGAAAATTAGAAAATTTAGTCTAAATTATATGGCCTATTCTAGATTTTAGACCAAGTAGGATCAGTTGCCTATAGAATAGCCCTTCCTCCTAACGTAGCCCAAATTTATGATGTGTTCCATATATTCCAGCTTAAAAAGTACCAACCTAACCCCTCACGTGTCATTGAATATGAGAATGTGCATTTATAGGACAATCTATATTTATATAGTATCACTTGATTGGATTATAGATGCTAAGTTTACACAGTTAAGGACTAAAAGCATAATGCTGGTGAAAGTAGTTTGGAAGGGGACTATTTCTTGAGGAGGACACCTAGGAATTGGAAGAAGAAATGAAAAAGAAGTATCCAAAGATGTTTCAATGAGGTATACATCTAAGTTTTGAGGACAAAATTTTATTTAAAGGGGGAAAATGTAACACACAGTCCCTAAATTAAACTACAATTTGGTAAGATAACGAAAGAGGACTTTAGAGTAGAATGAATTAAGGCCAAGTAAGGATAGAATGTTAATTTAAGGATCCAAAAATAAGGTTTTATGAAGGGGAAAGGGGGAAGGAAGGGGGAAAATGGGGGAAGGGAGGGGAGAAGGAGAGGGAAGGGAAAATAGGGGGGGGGGAAAAGAGGGGAGGGAAGGAGGGGGGGAAGAGAGGGGGAAGGGGGGGAGGAAAAGGAAAGAAAAGGGGGGGAAGAGGGGAGAGGGGAAGGAAAGGAAAGAAGGGGGGGAAGAAGGGGGGAGGGAGGGAAAGGAGGGAGGAAAGAAGGAAGGAGGGAGAGGGGGAAAAAGGGGGGGGGGGGGGGAAGAAAGGGAGAAGGAATGGGGAGGAGGGGAAGAGGGGGGATAAGAGGAAGGGAAGGAGGGGGGGGAAAA
>JAIUCV010001522.1:75000-80000 GCA_026724425.1 Erythrophleum ivorense | reverse complement strand
ACTTGGAATAAACCTTTCTCCGTGGAGGAAGGGAATAGCAATTTTTTCCTATAGAACCTCTAGGAACAAGAAGATTTAATCAGAAATATCGACAGATTCTTGCGGAGTCCAAACCAAAGAAATATGAAAAATGAAATAAAAAAAGATCCACTGTTCTAATTTAATCTCTATCGAATTTGAATATCAGAATAGTTGATATAGTTCTGATTCAATGGGTTAGGTCTACTTACTTTTTATTTTGTTGATTTATAATCTTTCCGATTGATTTTGATTGGAATAATAGAAAATAGGAATATCTGGCAATTAAAGGGGATGACTTCTCATTATTCATTAGAATAAAATAATAAAAAAATGTTCCACTTTCTAACTAGAATTACTATATTCGAATTCATTAGAATAATAACGATAACTTATTAGAATTCAGAATTCCATTTTCTAATGAAATTCTACGATTTCTTAGTTTTTTTATTACAAATATCAACAATATCTCTATTCTCTCTTCAAATATGAATACTACCGCTGGAGTTTTATGAAAAAAGCAAAAAGCCCCTTATCGGATTTGAACCGATGACTTACGCCTTACCATGGCGTTACTCTACCACTGAGTTAAAAGGGCCCCATTTGATTCAATTCCTGAATAAGGAACTAGCCGCTATGAGTCTAGTGCATATATTTATTACTGCATATACTTATTATATGAAATTCGAATATATGTACATAGATAGATTTTATCCGCATAGCGGCTCATTAAGGAACAAGAAATTTGATTTACCTAGTGAGTATAGTATAGGTAAAATGGTTTATTGATATTGGATTTGCTAAATATCAATGTAATGAATTATTTCAAAACCGATTCTAATTGAATTGATCCTCATCATAACGAAATTCATTTGATTGATACATGTACCCACCAATTCAACATAGATACAAGATTTTTCATCGAATCGTTGATAAATGGATTCAATTTGTCCCTCAACCAAATTCTTATCGAAAAACAATTTTTCAATAACTTGTTGATCCCTATCCCTCTTCCCGGATTTCCAGATTGATTATCGTTTTTTAATTTCCCGGCTTAGTGTGAGATAGAAATATGCCCACCGAATCTTTCTTAACAATGAATGAAAGTAAAAGAAATGAAGTTTAACCCCCCTCGCCTTTTCCGGCAAACCAATCATTCCCCGAAAGGCTCCTATCTTTTTTTCGTATTACTTTTTTTTTTCTATTTTTAGAATTATAGAGTGACGATTGGAATGAACAATTTTGAAATTAAAGAATCAAAAAATTCTATGGAATTCTGAAAGACGGAAAGATCCTTCTGATCGAGTCATAGCATTCCATTATATTGACAATTTCAAAAAACTGTTCATACTATGAACATAGTATAATGGCGGTCGGGCAAGTATGCCCCCATCGTCTAGTGGTTCAGGACATCTCTCTTTCAAGGAGGCAGCGGGGATTCGACTTCCCCTGGGGGTAGGGTACTACGAAAGGAAGTTGATCGTGGATTATCAATAAAGACTGAAATTGATTCTTCCTGGGTCGATGCCCGAGCGGTTAATGGGGACGGACTGTAAATTCGTTGGCAATATGTCTACGCTGGTTCAAATCCAGCTCGGCCCAATAATTCGCCGATCCACCATGAAATGATGTAACCTTTTGTTGTTCTCCGGAAATGCCCGATGCGCTCTGATACGGAAGAATAAAAATCTGCTACATCCCTACCACTATTTATTTTATTACGTATTTTTTCCACAAATTCAGATCTTGCTAATGATCTAAATTCATATCAAGATCTGTAAGTATAAAGTCTAAATAAAAAAGACTCTTTTTTATTTTCATTGATTCATTGAAAGATTGATTTTCAATTGATTTGGCAATAACGAACAGATTACTAGTAATCCGTGTCGATCTCGCTAAAGTGCATATCCATATAGATATCAATATATTAGTCCCGCCTCTGCCAGTTAGAACAAGACAATTCTAATCTAAAATCGAAATAGAAAGGGTTTGAATGAAATCGTAAGAATATGCATGCTGTACACCTTTTTTTCCTGGGATTGTAGTTCAATTGGTCAGAGCACCGCCCTGTCAAGGCGGAAGTTGCGGGTTCGAGCCCCGTCAGTCCCGATGGATAGAAATCCGATAAAAAATGTATCAATTCATTTCTTCTGTGAAAGGGAGTCAAAATAACAAACATAATCTCATTCCTAACAGGGATCTCTCTTTTTTTTTTTCTTTTTTTTTTTTCGTTTCACATTTATCATCAAACCAATATGGTAATTTCCATTTCTTCAACTAATACTGATTGATGGAAAAGAAACATATGTGGATTAGCACAATTATTAGTAGCGTCATATTCAGGATTCCAAGAGAAAGAGATACCGTACTACTAGACCTGGCTTTTTCGATTACTCCCGATCTGTGTAATGAAATAGAGTACTATAGAATATGTTTACCGCGAACACATACACACAAATGGAATTTGCACGATACAAAAAAAATGGAACGCAGTTCCTTTGATTTTGATAGAATACTTTAGGATTAAAAGTATATCCTTTTCCGGCTCCGATTTTGTATAACCTCAAGTACTAATTTCAATTCCTAATTATTTGCATTTTAAACAATCTATCTCATTCAAATTTCACACTGAACTTTTTATATATGTTTATCCTATTACTAATCGAAGGATGAGAATATTAAAAAAAAAGATCAAACAAAGATTCCCTCGGTCTTACCGAGGGAATCTTTGTTTGATCTTTTTTTTTTAGTAAAGGTTCTGCCGAAGAAAGAAAACAAATTCTTACAATAAAAAAGTACAGGAATTTTGGATTGGATCAGAAATCCAATTTTGAATTTGGTATGGATAAAAGATCTTCCTATGTTATACTATTCAATTCTTGACGATGAATCGATTTGATAGCTCAGATATTGTTATTCATGATATTGATCCGATTCGATATCATCGAGATGTAATTTATACCATTGAATTTACCGACGAAAGATTTATCATCTCTATGGGATTAAATCCCGAGTTATTGCAAATTAAAGAGAAATCTAACGATGAGATTATGGAAGTAAATATTCTCGCATTTATTGCTACTGCACTGTTCATTCTAGTTCCTACTGCCTTCTTACTTATAATTTACGTAAAAACTGTAAGTCAAAGTGATTAATTTGACTTAAACTTGACTTCTTAGTTCTTATCAATGCAATGATGGAAGAAAAAATGAAAAAGGATTTCAATTTCGCGTCTTACTCTTAAATGAGATGATCGGACTAGAATCAGCAGTATTCTATGAAATCTGATAGTATGGTAGAAAGAAATAAAATCTATTTCTTTCTACCATACTATCTATTATTGTAGTGTATAAAGTTTTACTCTATAAAGATAGAGGTTTAATATGGATCAATTTACAATATCTATCTTCATATATAGAATATCAATCACATATATGTAATGTACATAGCGTCCCAATTTTTTTCTTTGTTTCATCTATTTGATTTGTATTGGTTCCAATCAATCTGAAATAATCAAAAGGCAACTCTTATTCTTCCGATTCGAATTTCTTGATTTCAGATTATTTTCAAGACCAATCCCGGTATCATATTAAAAAAAATCAAATAATCTTTTTAGCATTCCGAAGAAATAATTGATTAAATAGTTGACAGATGATCCAGGGGTTCTATGGGAAACTTTTTCCTATTTCGAAAAGATTAGTAAAACCCAACCGATTTTTAACGTTTGAACCGTGATATGAAATGAAAGCATAAATCCAATTTCGAAACTAAAATAATAAACCAAATAATAAAACAAGCGGTAAGCACGTAATATGTGACTGGCCTAAGGCAACGGCAATATCTTATTATGTGTAGTATCTCCTTAGACAACTACTATGTCTATCTTGTTTCCTATAGAAAGTGTGTATCCGCTTAATAACTAATAAAAAAACGGATTTCTTTTCTCTTTGAAAAAAGTGAAAAAGGGGGGGGGGATAAAAAAAGAAATAAAAAACGGGTTCCGCGGTTCCTCATTGTCCATATATAACTTTGGTAAGAGCCAGTTCATCGAAATCGAAATTTTAGAAAGAATTCGGTTAGAATAAATTTCCTATTATTTGTATTCCCTTGACTTTAAAAATACGAACATGGGAATAATTCAAATATTTGTTTAATTGAAAGAGTATTTTCTATTTCTATATTATCCATAGAATACATTACTCCACTCGAATACACTAGAATTCCGAAATGCAGATATTTTTGAATTCCATTTAGAAATTGAATTAATGAATTCAATATCAAAATAAAAAGATTTCAGAACCCATCTATAAAACAATGGATACAGTTTGATTTTTGTTTTTTCCCTCAACTCAATTAGTAGTACCTTTAGAGTCCACTTCTTCCCCATACTACGAGGGAAAGGGAAAATGTAAAGACTACCATTAAAGCAGCCCAAGCGAGACTTACTATATCCATGTAAATTATGTCTCCTATCTCTATCAATATGAAGTAATTATTTCATTATTGTTATTGTTCACTAATAATAGTGGAATCACTGGCACAGAGTCAAAAAGGGATTCTGGCCTAACATCATTGACGAAAGAATCAAATAAATCCAATTATAACATCTAACAAGTTCTTATATGATTTCTAGTATAATCAGAAAACATTAAGCACAAACAAAATATCCGGAGACACCCTTGGAAGTATTAAGGGAATGAATGTTACTAACAGGTAGGAATAATAAAACCTATGCTTTATTTTGTTGCCCTCCATTTCATTAAGTAAAAAAAAAATATAGAATCAAGATAGATCACTTCGCATACTCTTATTTCCATTTGATCTAATCCTTAACGTCTCCCGATTATCTCTGTAAAACAATCGGAAGACAGCCGATTAAATTCTTTCACTAGGGGTTACCGAAAAGAAAGAATTCTTTTTTTACTTTAAATTAATTATTAAATTTCTATTAAATACTAAATACAAAAATGAATATTTAATTA
>JAIUCV010001522.1:60000-65000 GCA_026724425.1 Erythrophleum ivorense | reverse complement strand
TCGAGGAGTCAAAGAATTGAAGCCAAAATACCAAATGAAAGTAGATCTATTTTTTTTCATTCCCGAGGAAGTGCATATTTTACCTGAATCTTCTTCCATAATGGTACGGAACAATAGTATCATTGGAATAGATACACCAATCACTGTCAATATAAGAAGTCGAGTAGGCGGATTGGTTCGAGTGGAGAAGAAAAAAAAAAGGATTGAATTCAAAATATTTTCTGGGGATATTTATTTTCCTGGAGAGATGGATAAGATATCCCGACACAGTGGCATCTTGATACCACTCGGAACGGTAAAAAAAAAAAATTCTACGGAATCCAAAAAATTTAAAAATTGGATCTATGTCCAATGGATCACACCTACCAAGAAAAAGTATTTTGTTTTGGTTCGACCCGTAATTATATATGAAATAGCGGACGGTATAAATTTAGTAAAACTTTTCCCCCAGGATCTGTTGCAGGAAAGAGATAATCTGGAACTTAAAGTTGTCAATTATATTCTTTATGGAAATGGAAAACCAATTCAGGGAATTTCTGACACAAGCATTCAATTAGTTCGGACTTGTTTAGTCTTGAATTGGGATCGAGACAAAAAAAGTTCTTCTATCGAAGAGACCCGCGCTTCCTTTGTTGAAGTAAGTACAAATGGTTTGATTCGAGATTTCCTAAGAATTGACTTAGTGAAATCCCATATTTCGTATATCAGAAAAAGGAATGATCTGTCCGGTTCAAGATTGATCGCTGATAATGAGTCAGATCGCACCAATATCAATCCATTTTATTCTATTTATTCCAAGGCAAAGATTCAACAATCACTTAGCCAAAATCACGGAACTATTCGTATGTTGTTGAATAGAAATAAGGAATGCCGATCTTTGATAATTTTGTCATCGGCTAATTGTTTTCAAATGGTCCCATTCAACGATGTAAAATATCACAATGTGATAAAAGAATCAATTAAAAGAGATCCTCTAATTGAAATTAGGAATTCGTTAGGCCCTTTAGGAATAGCCCTTCAAGTTGCAAAGTTTTATTCATTTTACCGTTTAATAACTCATAATCAGATCTCGATAACTAAATATTTGCAACTTGACAATTTAAAGGAAACCTTTCAAGTATTTAAATATTATTTAATGGACGAAAACGGGAGAATTTATAAGCCCGATCTATGCAGTAACATCGTTTTGAATCCATTCCATTTTAATTGGCATTTTCTCCATCATAATTATCATCATAATTATTGTGAAAAAACATTTACAATAATTAACCTTGGGCAATTTCTTTGTGAAAATGTATGTATAGCTAAAAAACGGACCACACCTAAAATCGGGTCAAGTTCTAATTGTTCAAATTGATTCTGTAATAATAAGATCGGCTAACCCTTATTTGGCGACTCCAGGAGCAACTGTTCATGGCCATTATGGAGAAATGCTTTATGAAGGAGATATATTAGTTACATTTATATATGAAAAGTCGAGATCTGGTGATATAACACAGGGTCTTCCAAAAGTGGAACAGGTATTAGAAGTGCGTTCGATTGATTCAATATCGATGAACCTAGAAAAGAGAGTTGAGGGTTGGAACGAGCGTATAACAAGAATTCTTGGCATTCCCTGGGGATTCTTGATTGGTGCTGAGCTAACTATAGTGCAAAGTCGTATTTCTTTGGTTAATAAGATCCAAAAGGTTTATCGATCCCAGGGGGTGCAGATCCATAATAGACATATAGAAATTATTGTGCGTCAAATAACATCAAAAGTCTTGGTTTCAGAAGATGGAATGTCTAATGTTTTTTCACCCGGTGAACTAATTGGATTGTTGCGAGCTGAACGAACGGGACGTGCTTTGGAAGAAGCGATCTGTTACCGAGCCCTATTATTGGGAATAACGAAAACATCTCTGAATACTCAAAGTTTTATATCCGAAGCGAGTTTTCAAGAAACTGCTAGAGTTTTAGCAAAAGCCGCTCTCCGGGGCCGTATCGATTGGTTGAAAGGTCTGAAAGAGAACGTTGTTTTAGGGGGGACGATACCCGTTGGTACCGGATTCAAAAGATTAATGCACCGTTCAAGGCCAAGGCAACATAACAAGATTACCGTGGAAACAAAAAAAAAAAATTTCGAGGGAGAAATGAGAGATATTTTGTTCCACCACAGAGAATTATTTGATTTTTTCATTTCAAAGAATTTATGTGATACATCAGAGCAATCATTTCGAGGATTTAATCATTCCTAAGAGCGGATTCATCCCTTTCAACGCGGTCATTTGATTTCGTAATAGTAATAAAGATAATAACGAATAGAAAAAAATGAATGGCCTGATCGTGTATCAACGGCCAATCTTCGGTAGAAGAGAAGGTTCCATCGGAACAATTATTTATTTCTATTTCAGGATACCTGATCTCTTTTTTTCAAATTCTTTTTTTTATTTGAAAAAAAAAAAAGAGAGAGAAAGTGTGGGGATAAATGGCAAAAAGATATTGGAACATAACTTTGGAAGAGATGATGGAAGCAGGAGTTCATTTTGGCCATGGTACTAGGAAATGGAATCCTAGAATGGCACCTTATATATCTGCAAAACGTAAAGGTATTCATATTACAAATCTTACTAGAACTGCTCGTTTTTTATCAGAAGCTTGTGATTTAGTTTTTGATGCAGCAAATAGGGGAAAACAATTCTTAATTGTTGGTACCAAAAATAAAGCAGCTGATTCAGTAGCGCGGGCTGCAATAAGAGCTCGGTGTCATTATGTTAATAAAAAATGGCTCGGTGGTATGTTAACGAATTGGTATACTACAGAAAGGAGACTTCATAAGTTCAGGGACTTGAGAACGGAACAAAAGACGGGGAGACTCAACTGTCTTCCGAAAAGAGATGCCGCTATGTTGAAGAGACAATTATCTCACTTGGAAACATATCTGGGCGGCATTAAATATATGACGGGGTTACCCGATATTGTAATAATCGTTGATCAGCAAGAAGAATATACGGCTCTTCGAGAATGTATCACTTTGGGAATTCCAACGATTTGTTTAATCGATACAAATTGTGACCCGGATCTCGCAGATATTTCGATTCCAGCTAATGATGATGCTATAGCTTCAATCCGATTAATTCTTACCAAATTAGTATTTGCAATTTGTGAGGGTCGTTCTAGCTATATACGAAATTCTTGATTAATAATAAGATAAATAAATTATTTGGTTTGGGGAACTCCATAGATTTATGGAATCGGTTACTATACTATTACTGAATCGCGCAAAAAAGAATAACCAGAGATATTATGTGATTAGTTGGTATTCAAAATCTCAAATTGAAGTAGACAAGCCGAAAAAGAGATGGTTGAATCAAAATAATTCCTTTTAAAGTTGTATTTCTTTCAGAGGGCAATATGAATGTTCTATTATGTTCCATCAACACATTAAAAAGATTATACGATATATCGGCTGTGGAAGTAGGCCAACATCTCTATTGGCAAATAGGGGGTTTCCAAGTCCATGCCCAAGTACTTATTACTTCTTGGGTTGTAATTGCTATTTTATTAGTTTCAGCCATTATAGCTGTTCGAAATCCACAAACCATTCCTACTAACGGTCAGAATTTCTTTGAATATGTCCTTGAATTCATTCGAGACGTGAGCAAAACTCAGATTGGAGAAGAATATGGTCCATGGATTCCCTTTATTGGAACTATGTTTCTATTTATTTTTGTTTCTAATTGGTCAGGGGCTCTTTTGCCTTGGAAAATAATACAGTTACCTCATGGGGAGTTAGCTGCACCCACAAATGATATAAATACTACTGTTGCATTAGCTTTACTTACGTCGGTAGCATATTTCTATGCGGGTCTTTCAAAAAAAGGATTAGGTTATTTTGGTAAATACATCCAACCAACCCCAATCCTTTTACCGATTAACATCTTAGAAGATTTCACAAAACCCTTATCACTTAGTTTTCGACTTTTCGGAAATATATTAGCTGATGAATTAGTAGTTGTTGTTCTTGTTTCTTTAGTACCTTTAGTGGTTCCTATACCTGTCATGTTCCTTGGATTATTTACAAGCGGTATTCAAGCTCTTATTTTTGCAACTTTAGCTGCAGCTTATATAGGTGAATCCATGGAAGGCCATCATTGACTAGTTTTGAAATAGTCTTTTTTTTTAGCTTAGCCCGCCGCAATGTATGTGTGGCTCAAAATAATCTACTTAAGGGAACGGAACCAAAATTTAGAAAGAAATTTCTAAAAAAGGTTATCCAAAATAAGAAAGATGCAAATAAGGTCTAAATAAAATAAGTATACGATTTAGTGTAAAAGTCAAAAACGGGGAATTGTAAAAAAAATAGGAAAGAGATCCATCTAAAAGATCTTTTTCCTATTTTTCCTAAAAAGACTCTTTCTTTGACCAATTTATACTTCCCTCCAATGAATATTCTTTTTCTATTGTTTTTGGATTTGGATTGTTTTGTTGTATTTTGTTTTGTTCATTCAATTCTAACATTTTATTAAATAAAAATGAAATAAGATTCTATATTAGAATCTTATATTATATATATAATTATATATATAAGATTCTTTATTAAGATTATATATTATATATGGGCCATAATTTGAATAAGAATTCGTATGGTATCCCCGTTTACGACGTGTGATTAAAAAAAAAGATGTTATATAGAACGGATTCCCCTTTCATTCATTCAATTCAACGATTGACCAAATTGGAATAAATAATAAAATAAAATTACATGAACTTAGATCACTCAAATGCTGATATTTCTATGCAATAATTCGGTCTACCGAATTGATTTAGATTGATTTTATCCATATGGGATCATAATAAATAAAAGGAAGAGAAGGCTTTAAAAAAGAACGAGATTCAAAAAAATAGGGTAGGAGTAGGGGGGTCGAACTAGGTGTATAGAATCTAATCGCTATAAGACAACTCTTTGTTTTGTGGATGTTTCAAAAAAAGATTCTCGAATCCGATTGAATCTAAGACAC
>JAIUCV010001522.1:45000-55000 GCA_026724425.1 Erythrophleum ivorense | reverse complement strand
CGTTAGCTTGGAAGGCTAGGGGTTATAGTCGACGTTGATTCATCATTTTGAACGTCTCTAATTCAAAACCGAACGTGAAACTTTGATTTCATTCGGCTCCTTTATGGAAGAAATTAACAAATGGAAGACATAAAAAAAATTCGATCCATAACATCTATGTCAGCCTTTCTGTCTGAATGCATTCAAAACATCCCGCTTTTTAGATGATCCCTCTAGAATCTAGAAGAGGAGGATTCTAACAATCTTTTTTTTTCTAGTTACTTCGTTCTCTATTTCTATTTAAGAGAATCCTTAGGAAAAGCTTTCCATCGAGCTAAAAAAAAGCTTTCCATCGAGCTAAAAAAAATATGTCGATGTCTCTAGTAAACTAGAGTAAATCGTTTAACAGCTATTTTGCTTCAATCTCTCCTATCCAAATAAAAAAGAAGATGGAAGATTTAGTTACGATTAAAAATAAACTTTCTATATCTTTCTCCATGGATCCTTTACTCATACTCAAAAAATTGGGTGTATTGATCCAAGTCAAAAAACTTATGTTTTGTAATTTCATAATTCATTTGTCAATTTCGAATTGATTCTTTTTGAATACAAATTACGATAATGTATATTATTCCTCGAATCGTTCGTTGAGAGGTAAAGGATTAAACCCTTTTAAGATAAGAAATAAAGTTTTTGATCGGAATATGAATCAAACGAGGGATCCCTTAACTAGTAAGGGATCCATAGAACGAATCGCACTTTTACACTAAACTATACCCGCTCCAATGTGATTATTGTATATAAATGGACCTTTTGTCCAACAAGGGAATCAGAAATAGGATCATAAAAGAATCATGAAAATTATAGTGTTGGCGTGTTTCGTAAGGGGATCTAATGAAATTAAGAAAAGGGGACTCATTTCATTTTGGATTTTGTTTTGCTAAAGGTGTTTTGACAGATACATCTCGACAAAACTACTTAAGCCATAACATAAAAAATGCATTGTGCAAGAATCCTTAGTTCCATTCCTTTTTTTCTTTTAGATACTTTACCGGAAAAAAAGAAAGAGTAATAAGAGATTCCATTCTTATGTTTGATCTTGTTCAATAACAAGTATTTTTTTTTCAGATCAAATAAATCATTTTTATCCAGGATTCATGGGAACAAAAAGGCCCGGCTAGGTACTGACCTGGCCGGGCTGAAAAACAAGTTATTTTTTTATTAAATATAAATGAAATTCTAAATTAAATAATTAGAATATATTCTATATTAATTAATATAATTAGATTAGAATATTAGATTTTTTATATTATTATTTATTAGATTAATATTAATATAGAAATCTATATTAATATAGAAATATATATAATATATTAGATAGAAATATATATAATATATTAGAATAGAAAATATTCTAATATAAAATAGAAAAAGTCAAAGAGAGAAGAGAGATAAGATATAAATATAAAATAGAAATTATCTTTTGGAGGAGATGGCTGAGTGGACTAAAGCGTCGGATTGCTAATCCGTTGTACGAATTTTTCGTACCGAGGGTTCGAATCCCTCTCTTTCCGTTTCCGTCTATGATTTGGTATTTTATTTACCTTTTGAATAGAGCCTCTTTTGTTTCTTTGTTTGTTTGATTTTTTATTTATATTAACGATTAACTTTATTATTTAATAAAATAGATAATAAGAATATTTCAAAATCAAGCACAAGCAAGGAAAACACAGAAAACCAAAAAATCTGATTTTTTATTCTTCACGTCCCGGATTACGTCCTGGATCGTTAGATAGGAATCCGAAGATGAAAAGAGAAACAAAGAATATCACTACCGTGTAAACAAATAGTTTTAGAGTAAGCATTACACAATCTCCAAGATCATTAAAAAAAAGAAAGAGAATAGATTCTCCTATACTACACATTATGTTTCTTTTGATACTAAGAAATGAAGTGATTTCGAGAAATAGAAAAAACTTTTTCGGAAATTTATTTGTAATAAGAGTCGATTCCTTTATTACCAAAAATTTCCTTTCATATCCATAATTAGATATTGGTGGGGGACTCATAATAGGATTTTTCAATGGAAAAAAATGTAAGAATGAGAAATGAGATGGTCCAGATTTTCTTGTCTATAAACAATTTCAATATTTGAATCGAGGATTCACACTGTAAAACTTATCTGATCTTATAAATTGAAATTGTTAAAATGTTCGAATTTTTTTCGAATAAATTTGGAATTCTTCTAGGACAGTATTCAAATTAAGGATCTCATCGAAAACTTACAGCAGCTTGCCAAACAAAAGCTAAGAGAAAAACGAGTACAGGTATTACTGGCATAATATCTACAATTGGATTCAGAAAAAGCGTAGGCTTCAGGTAATTTCGCGAAGAAAAAACTACTTGAATAAAGGGGCGGAGTTAATACAAATACAGACCAAACTAAAGATATTAAGCATAACAACATTTTGTTCTTTAAGATAATTGTATTTTTTCTTTTGTGAGTTAAATTAAGTTAATATTAAATTAAGTTAATATTAAATTAAGTTAATATTAAATTAAGTTAATATTTTAATATATTCTGAATTTGATAATAAATGAATTTTTAATTTCTTTTATTAATTTCTTAATTTCGTTTTTTTTGTTGTTATTTATTTCATTTATGATTTATACTATTTATAAATAAAAAAAGAAATCAAAAAAATTGAAAATCCAAATAGAAATAAAAAAATCGAATTAATTACGAATAAAATGATGAATTAAATAAAAAAAGTAGACTCCAAAAATCTTCTTTGATTTGAACTTATCCAATTCAAAATCTTTCCATTCTGAAATAAAAAGAAATAAAAAATAGAAGAAATCATACTTTCATGCAATATCTTAATTGAATTCTATGTAATGATCAATAATTTCAGTTTAATTCTATATTTAGACATATCAAAATTCTAGTAACAATTTATTCTATAGATATTTAGATATTTGGACTGGAATTGACGAACAACCAATACAATAATAGTGTTTATTAGTGTCGAATAGAAATAGAAATGGGGCGTGGCCAAGCGGTAAGGCAACGGTTTTGGTCCCGCTATTCGGAGGTTCGAATCCTTCCGTCCCAGAGCATATCCATTCATGATATATATCATATCTGAATACAAATTGTATATCAGAATAAAGATTGCCCTTTTTTGAGAAACCTTCTATTAAGAGTATATAATATTGGGTAGAATGTGATTCTTCTTTTTTTTTAATGATTCGTCTCTAAATCGAGTCACTTTGAAGATGTAGATTCAAAAAGAACTTCTTTTTTTTATTCGTGTTATTGTTGTTATTGTATATTAAAAATGTATAATATATATTATTCTAATAATTATTCTAATAAAAACTAATAAAAATATATTCTAAATAGAAATATAGAAATTCAATATCAATTTCTATTTAATATAAAATAGAAATCGAATCTATTCTATAATTAGAATCTGAATATTGAATATATTAATTATTTATTAGAATATTAATTTATAATAATTTGAATTATGAATTAGAATTTCAATTTTTCTAAAAAATAGAAAAATAAATAAAAATGGAATTGAAATTCTATTCCTACAATATCAAGTTAATTTGAATTTTTGTTGATACTTCTTTACTTTAGAAATTTGCCATTCATATAGAAGGGAAAAAAATATGGATTATTATGTATCGATTGAATCAATGACTATTCAGGATTTCATAATTGAATCAATTACATACCGGCTCCAAACTAGAGGAATGTTATGGTAAAACTTCGTTTGAAACGATGTGGTAAAAAGCAACGTGCGACTTGAAAGACATGATTAGATTAGCTGTGGATTCTTACATCCACCATTTTTCTATTATATAGAAATGAGGGTGCTCTTTCTCGACATCGTTTGTTCTGTTCCACTCGAATTCATTTTTTTGGGAAGGGGAGAGGGGGTTGATGATGGAAATAGTACATGATGGAGCTCGAGTTGATTCATTTCTCAGGGTCAAGTTTCTAGGGTTAGTGAAAATTAATAAGTTAGAACAACTTCGTAAGTATATTTTCGATTTAGAAATCGAAAGGATCCAATTCGAGCAAGTTAAAAAAAAAAAGTCCAATTTGTTGGAATTGGTAAAACTTTTTCGATCAAAAGTGATCTGGGGGAATCAACCATCTATTTGTATGATTCTTTGATGGAAAGAAATAAAACAAAATTGGTATGTTGCTGCCATTTTTGAAACGATTAAAGATCCTCGAAGGAATGTCTAAACCCAATGATTCAAGGAAAAGCTAACGGATCCATGGAACAAGTAAATACCATTTTCAATTGTCTCAACAACTATATTAGACTGAAGACGAAAAATAGATTCTAAAGGAGACAGACAAGAAGGGGGGGTAGAGACCGCTCAATAAATGAAATAAAATACCTAACTAAAGGTTTTGTTTTCCTTTGAGTTATTTGAGAGTTATCCAACTTGAGTTATGAGGTTGCGAATACGAGTGATTCTTTTTTCGGGAAAGAATACGAAAAAAAGTATTTAATTTAAATCATAGTCTAATTGATTTGATGATTTTATGAATCTATTTGACATCATAATTCTATACATAGACATAATTTCGAATTTTCTCGAGCCGTACGAGGAGAAAACTTCTTATACGTTTCTAGGGGGGGTGTATTGTTTATCTATATCTATCCCAATGAGCCGTTTATCGAATCGTTGCAATTGATGTTCGATCCCGAAGAGAGGGGAGAGATCTTCGGAGAGTGGGTTTTTATGATCCGATAAAGAATCAAACCTATTTAAAATATTCCTGTTATTCTATATTTCCTTGAAAAAGGCGCTCAACCTACAGGAACTGTTCAGGATATTTCAAAAAGAGCGGTGTTTTTATGGAACTTTGTCCTAATCAACAAACGAAATTCAATTAAGAAAATAAAGAAATAAAAAAAAGAGGGTGTGGATGACTTGTATATAGATTTATATAATCCTTTTCTCTCTTATCCCCCTCCCCCCCCCCCGCTCTCTTGCTCTATTCATACCTAATTTTTTATTTCTTATTGCTGCTATAGAATGCTGTTTTCTATAACTACAAAAATCCATTTTTATTGATATAAATAATAGAAAATCAAAAATGGACAAATGAATAAATGAAGTAATAAATGAAGTAATTGGATCTATAAATATATTACCCTCAATGAGGTGGTTTTTGTTGGAATTCTCTGAAGAAATTTAAAAATAAAGGGGGTTAGGTTAAGCTTTCTTATTCTATTTATATTATATTGATTGAATTATTCTATTTATTGATTGAATAACCCGATCTCTACCTTTTCCTTAATTTTCGCATACGCCCCTTTTGTATCTATGTCGATTATTTATGTAGTGTTAATACAACATAATTGCTTGGTTTTTTATTTACTTTACCTTATTTTTTATTTTTGACTTTATTTTTTCTTAGTATTTATTATTTAGAAACTTTGTTATTATTAATTGGAATTCCAATTAATAATAACAAAGTTTCTAATTCGTTTATTTTCTCCATTGTATTATTTTTTCAACATTAATATTGACAACAGTGTATCAAATAAATATAATCCGATCGTGAATAAATGGATCTATTTATCCCCGTTCCATAGGATTTTGTTTTTTTTACTTCATCAAATAGATGGGTTCGTTGGCTTTTCTGGGATATAAACAAGAAAAGAAGTTCTTTTTTTTTTTAATTAAAGAAATAGAATATTAGAATATATTAAATAAATATAAATAACAAAAAGAAAAATAAAAAAGAATTTAATAAGTTAATAAGAAATTTAGAATAGATTCTAATATATTAATATTCGAATCTAAAAATAGATATTATAGATATTCTAAAGTGGATATTAGTGGATATTTTAATAAAAATCTATTAGAATAATAATAGAATATAATATAAATATTAGAATCTAAAAAAATCGAAATATTCTAATCTAAATTAGAATATAAATATATAAATAGAGTAATAAAAATTAATAAATAAAATGAAAAGAATGTATAACATAGGAGACAAAGAGGCGGTCTATAAATTGTGATTTTCCTTTTTTTATCTGAGAAAATTTCTTGTATTTTCATCTGATCCGTTCATTTTTATGTTCAGAATCGATTCGACTTCAACATTTTTATTTCTTTTTTCTTTCAATTTGATTTTAATGGAATATTTTTTTTTATTATCTAATTCAATCTTTTTATTTATTTTGATTGCGATTGTATCTACACATCCTATTAGTTTATTTTGTAGTTTATTTTATTAGGGTTGCTAACTCAATGGTAGAGTACTCGGCTTTAAGTGCGACTCAATTTTTTACACATTTCTATGAAGCAATGGATTCGTCCATACCATCGGTAGAGTTTGTAAGACCACGACTGATCCATAAAGGAATGAATGGGAAAAAGCAGCATGTCGTATCAATGGAGAATTCTAAGAATATTTCATTGTTATTGGATCGGGCCCAAATCCTTGTTTGAATTCTTGGCTCGGAACAAAATAAATTCACAGTTGGGTTGAATTAATAAATGGATAGAGTTTGGCGGCTCCAATTATAGGGAAACAAATAGCAACGAGCTTTCGTTTGATTTGAATGATTACCCCATCTAATTATACGTTAAAAATCAATATATTAGTACTTGATGCGGGAAAAGCTTTTCCCATGAATGGATTATTGATTTTTGTTATGAGTCCTAACTATTAGTTATTCTCCATTATATTATGGGGTGGCGATAAATGTGTAGAAGAAAGAGTATATTGATAAAGATATTTTTTTTTTTCCAAAATCAAAAGAGCGATTGGGTTGAGAAAATAAAGGATTTCTAACTATCTTGTTATCCTAGAACGAACATAAAACAATTAGATGGAAAAAGCGAGTAGAGAGAGTCCGTTGATGAGTCTTACTTGTTTTCTAGGTATCTATTCCATTTTATTAGAATAGAATACCCTGTTTTGACTGTATCGCACTATGTATCATTTGATAACCCAATAAATCCTCGATCCTTGGCCCAAATCGAATTTCAAAAATGAGGAATTTCAAGTATATTTAGAACTAGATAGATCTCGCCAACATGACTTCCTATACCCACTTATTTTCGGGAGTATATTTATGCACTTGCTTATGATCATGGTTTAAATAGCTCCATTTTGGTGGAAAATCTAGGTTATGACAATAAATCTAGTTTACTAATTGTAAAACGTTTAATTACTCGAATGTATCAACAGAATCATTTGATTATTTTTGCTAATGATTCTTAATCAAAAATCCATTTGGGGGTACAACAAGAATTTGTATTCTCAAATAATATCAGAGGGGCTTGCCGTCAGTGTGGAAATTCCATTTTCCCTACAATTAATCTCTTCCTTAGAGGAGGCAGAAATTGTAAAAATCTTCTAATTTACGATCAATTCATTCAATATTTCCTTTTTTTGAGGAAAAATTTCCATATTTAAATTATGTATCAGATGTACGAATACCCTACCCTATCCATCTGGAATCTTGATTCAAACCCTTCGATACTGGGTGAAAGATGCCTCTTCTTTTCATTTATTAAGGCTCTTTCTTTATGAGTATTGTAATTGGAATAGTCTTATTACTCCAAAAAAATGGATTTCTTCTTTTTCAAAAAGTAATCCAAGATTTTTCCTGTTCCTATATAATTTTTATGTATGTGAATACGAATCTATCTTTCTTTTTCTCCGTAAACAAATCTTCTTATTTACGATTAACATCTTCTGGAGTCCTTTTTGAGCGAATCTAATTTCTATGCAAAAATAGAACATTTTTTAGAAGTCTTTGATAAGGATTTTCCGTCCACCCTATGGTTCTTCAAGGACCCTTTCATTCATTATGTTAGATATCAAGGAAAATCCATTCTGGCTTCAAAGAATACGTCCTTTTTGATGAAAAAATGGAAATACTATCTTATCCATTTATGGCAATGTCATTTTTATGTTTGGTCTCAACCAGGAAAGATCCATATAAACCTATTATCCGAGCATTCATTTTACTTTTTGGGCTATTTTTCAATGTGCGGCTAAATCCTTCAGTGGTACGGAATCAAATGTTGGAAAATTCATTTATAATCGAAAATGTTATGAAAAAGCTTGATACAATAATTTCAATTATTCCTCTAATTAGATCATTGGCTAAAGCGAAATTTTGTAATGTATTAGGGCATCCTATAGTAAGCCGGTCTGGGCCGATTCATCCGATTTTGATATTATTGACCGATTTTGCGGATATGCAGAAATCTTTCTCGATTATTACAATGGAGCCTCAAAAAAAAGAGTTTGTATCGAATAAAATATATACTTCGGCTTTCTTGTATTAAAACTTTGGCTCGTAACATAAAAGTACTGTACGCGTTTTTTTGAAAAGATTAGGTTCAAAATTATTGGAAGAATTCTTTACAGAGGAAGAAGAGATTTTTTCTTTGATCTTCCAAGAGCTTCTTCTACTTTGCAGAGGTTATATAGAGGTCGGATTTGGTATTTGGATATTTTTTATTTTCATCAATGATCTGGTCAATCATGAATAACTGGTTATGATACTTTGTAAACGGAAACTATCCTTAAATGAGGAGAAGAGATAATAAAAAGAATCCATTCATTTCTATATGATTCTATTATGAAATATGAAATGGATTATGAAATGCTCATGTAGTAAGAGTAGGGATTGATCAACTGAGTATTTAACTTTTTTAGAGTCCTGTTCTAGGAAGGAACTGAGGTTTAGATGTATACATAGGGAAAGCCGTGTGCAATGAAAAATGCAAGCACGGCTTGGGGAGGGATTTTTTTTTTGTTTTGTTGTTTAATTTGATTAACAAATAAATTATCTACTCCATCCGACTAGTTCCGGGTTCGAGTCCCGGGCAACCCATTATAGTTAATATATCGAAGATATGTATATAAATGTATATAAACCCGAATTTTTTTATTTTCTGTTTTGAATGAATGAAATGAGGTAAAATAAAACGAGAATTCTGAGCAATCTAAATGAATAAGAGCATCCTATGGATATTGGTATTGGTTGACGACCGGTATATAAGTCATGTTATACTATTGAATAACAAGCCCTCAATTATCTAGTTATAGAGAATTCGTGTGCTTGGGAGTCCCTGATGATTAAATAAACCAAGATTTTACCATGACTGCAATTTTAGAGAGACGCGAGAGCGAAAGCCTATGGGGTCGCTTCTGTAACTGGATAACCAGCACTGAAAACCGTCTTTACATTGGATGGTTTTGGTGTTTTGATGATCCCTACCTTATTGACCGCAACTTCCGTATTTATTATCGCTTTCATTGCTGCCCCTCCAGTAGATATTGATGGTATTCGTGAGCCTGTTTCTGGATCTCTACTTTATGGAAACAATATTATTTCTGGTGCCATTATTCCAACTTCCGCGGCTATAGGTTTGCACTTTTACCCGATATGGGAAGCGGCATCCGTTGATGAATGGTTATACAATGGCGGTCCTTATGAGCTAATTGTTCTACACTTCTTACTTGGTGTAGCTTGTTACATGGGTCGTGAGTGGGAACTTAGTTTTCGTCTGGGTATGCGCCCTTGGATTGCTGTTGCATATTCAGCTCCTGTTGCAGCTGCTACTGCTGTTTTCTTGATCTATCCAATTGGTCAAGGAAGCTTTTCTGATGGTATGCCTCTAGGAATCTCTGGTACTTTCAACTTTATGATTGTATTTCAGGCTGAGCACAATATTCTTATGCATCCATTTCACATGTTAGGCGTAGCTGGTGTGTTCGGCGGCTCCCTATTCAGTGCTATGCACGTTCCTTGGTAACTTCTAGTTTGATCAGGGAAACCACAGAAAATGAATCTGCTAATGAAGGTTACAGATTCGGTCAAGAGGAAGAAACCTATAATATTGTAGCTGCTCATGGTTATTTTTGGCCGATTGATCTTCCAATATGCTAGTTTCAACAATTCTCGTTCTTTACATTTCTTCCTGGCTGCTTGGCCTGTAGTAGGTATCT
>JAIUCV010001522.1:0-17500 GCA_026724425.1 Erythrophleum ivorense | reverse complement strand
TTTCGATTGGAAAAACCTCTTCTAAAGATTCTTTTCGATTATAAACGATTCCATCGTCCATTGCGATATATAAAAAATGATCGATTTGAAAATGCTGTAAGAAATGAAATGTCACAATTTTTTTTTCATACACGTCAAAGTGATGCAAAAGAAAGAATATCTTTTACGTATCCAATCTAGTTTGTCAACTTTTCTTGAAATGATGCAAAAAAAGACGTCTCTCTTCACAACAGAAGAACTCTCCTATGATGAATTGGATAATCATTTTTGTTCTATTAATGAACAAAAAAGAAACAACCTAAGCAATAAATTTAGAAATAAGGCCGAAGCTCTAGATAAGGAATTTATTGCTCTGGATGTACTCGAAAAAAGGATTAGATTATGTAATGATGAAACTAAAAAAAAATACTTACCTAAAATATATGATCCGTTCTTGAACGGACCCTATCGTGGACGAATCAAAAAAAGTTTTTCATTCTCAATCAAAAATAAAACTTACACAAAAAACTACATTTGGATAAATAAGATTCATGGTATCCTTCTTAATATTAATACTCATTATCCAGACTTTGAACAGAAAATAGATACAAAATCATTATCAACTGAAACTCGTTTTTTTTTTAACTTGATCAGTAAATTTTCTGAAAAATCAGTATCAAGTTTCAATTTTAAAGAACTTTATTTATTTCCAGAACATGAGGATTCCGAAGCTAAAAAAAAAAAAATGAAATTATTATTCGACACAATTATAACTGATCCAAACGATAAAACAATTAGAAATAGAAAAAAATGTATTGGAATAAAAGAAAGCAGTAAAAAAGTTCCTCGATGGTCATACAAATTAATTGACGAGGTAGAACACCTGGAAAGAACTGGTGAAACAGCGGATTATGAGATTCGTTCAAGAAAAGCCAAACGTGTAGTGATTTTTACTGATGACTCAGAGAATGCCGATACTTATACGGATACCAAGGATACTGATAATTCTGATGAAAAAGATGAATTTGCTTTAATACGTTATTCACAACAACCGGATTTTCGGCGAGACATAATCAAAGGATCTAGACGCGCTCAAAGACGTAAAACTGTTACTTGGAAACTCTTTCAAGCAAGCGCGCATGCCCCTCTTTTTTTGGACAAAATTGACAAACCCTCTTTCTTTTCTTTTGATATTTTCGAGCCAATGAAAATCTTTTTTCTTTTTAAAAATTGGATGTGGAAAAATAAAAATACAGAATTGAAAATTTCGGATTATACAGAGGAAAAGACAAAAGAAAGTAAGAAAAAAGAGGAAGAAAAACGTATAGAAATAGCAGAAGCCTGGGATAGCATTATATATGCTCAAGTAATAAGAGGTTTTTTATTAGTAACCCAATCGATTATTAGAAAATATATTCTATTACCTTCATTGATAATAACTAAAAATATCGTTCGTATACTATTATTTCAATTTCCCGAATGGTCAGAGGATTTAAAGGATTGGAATAGAGAAATGTATATTAAATGCACCTATAATGGCGTTCAATTATCCGAAACAGAATTTCCGAAAAACTGGCTAACCGAGGGTCTTCAAATAAAGATCCTTTTTCCTTTTCGTCTGAAACCTTGGCACAGATACAGATCTAAGCTACGATCCCCTCAAAAGGAAAAGGACCCAATGAAAAAAAAAAAAGTGAAAAAAATGGATTTTTTCTTTTTAACAGTTTTCGGAATGGAAGTAGAATTGCCCTTTTCTTCTTCGCCCCGAAACCGACTTTCTTTTTTTGATCCCATTTTTAAAGAACTTAAAAAAAAAATAAAAAAATGGAAAAAGAATCTTTTTCTAGTTCTAAAAGTTTTAAACGAAAGAACAAAATTTTTTCTAAATGTCTCAAAAGAAACAGCACAATGGATCATCAAAAGTATTCTCAAAAAGATTCTATTTCTAAAAGAAAAAATAAAAAAACTATCACTATCAAATCTCTTATTTATATTTGGATTGAGAAAAATATATGAATTGAATGAAATTCAAAAAGATTCAACAATCAGTAAGAGTAATCCAATGATTTACGAATCCGCCATTCCAATTCAATCTATTAATTGGACAAATTGTTCATTGACAGAAAAAAAAATAAAAGATCTGAATGATAGAACAAAGAAAATCATAAAACAAATAGAAAAATTTAAAAAAGACAAGAAAAGGGGGTTTCTAATTTCAGAGAGAAATATTTATTCTAAGAAAACCACTTATGATGATAAAAGATTAGAATTACAAAAAGATATTTGGCAGATATTACAAAGAAGAAATGTTCGATTAGCCCGTAAATCACATTATTTTTTTAAATTTTTCATGGAAAGGGTATACATACATATCTTTGTATGTATCATTAATATTTCTAGGATCAATGTACAACTTTTTCTTGAATCAACAAAAAAAATTCTTAATAAATACATTTACAATAATGAAGCAAATGAAGAAAGAAAAAGAAGTGATAAAAAAAATCAAAGTCTAATTCACTTTATTTCTACTATAAAAAAATCAATTTGTAATATTAGTAATATGAATTCACAGAATTTTTGCGACGTATCCTCTTTGTCACAAGCATATGTATTTTACAAATTATCACAAACCCAAGTTATTAACTTATATAAGTATAAATTAAGATCTGTTTTTGAATATCATGGAACACCTCTTTTTCTTAAGAATGAAATAAAGGATTTTTTTTTTGGAGTACAAGGAATATTTCATTCCAAATTAAAACATAAGAACCCTCCCAATTCTGTAATGAATCAATGGACAAATTGGTTAAAAGGTCATTATCAATACGATTTATCTCAGAGTGGATGGTCTAGATTAGTCCCACAAAAATGGCGAAATAGAATGAATGAACGCCATGTGACTCAAAATAAAGATTTAACCAAATGTCATTCATATGAAAAAAACAGATTAATTCTTTACAAAAAACAAGAAGTAGACTCATTAACAAATCAAAAAAAAAAAATGAAAAAACAATATGGGTATGATCTTTTATCATATAAATCTATTAATTATGCAGATAAGAAAGACTCATATATTTATGGATATAGATCGCCATTCCAAGCAAATAATAACCAAGCGATTTCTTATAATTACAACACGCGTAAAAAAAAATTATTTGATATGACGGATGATATTCCTATCAAGAATTATATAGTAGAAAATTATATTCTAGATATAGAAAAAAATCTGGATAGAAAGTATTTTGATTGGAGAATTCTGAATTTTTGTCTTAGAAATAAAGTGGATTTTGGGGCTTGGATCGATACCGATTATTATTTTACGCTTCATCAAGAAATCAACCCATCCAATCAAAAAAGGTTTTTTTTTGATTGGATGGGAATGAATGTAGAAATACTAAATCGTTCCATAGCGAATCGGGAATTTTTTTTCTTCTCTAAATTTTTTAGATTTTATAATGCATATACGAGTAACCCATGGATCATACCAATCAAATTACTTTTTTTCAATTTTAATGTAAATAAAAATGTTAGTGAAAAGAAAAACATCACTGAAAAGAAAAAAATAGATATTTTTAGACCATCGAAAAAAAAAAAATCTCTTGAATTAGAGTTAGAGACTCGAAATCAAGGAAAAACAGAATACGCAAGTCGACTAAATCTTGAAGCATCTCTCTCAAAGAAAGAAAAAGATGTTGAAGAAGATTATGCAGGATCGGACATGAAAAAGGGTGTAAAAAAAAAGAAATACAAGAACAGCATCGAAGCAGAACTTAATTGCTTCCTAAGAAAGTATTTGCTTTTTCAATTGAACTGGCGTGATTGCTTAAATGAAAGAATAATGAATAATATCAAAGTATATTGTCTCCTGCTTAGACTGATAAATCTAAAAGAAATTGCTATAGCCTCTATTCAAAGAGGAGAACTAAGTCTAGATATTATGAAAATTCAGAATCAGAAGGATTTCACTCTTACAGAATTGAATAATAATACAGAATTGATGAAAAAAGGAATATTGAGTATCGAACCAATTCGTCTGTCTAGAAAAAACCATGAACAATTTAGTATGTATCAAACCATAAGCCTTTCGTTGATTCATAAGAGAAAGCACCAAATTAATCAAAGATACCGAGAAAAAAGGTACGTTGATAAGAAGAATTTTGATAAATCCATTACAAGAACAAGAGATCAAAAGCTGACTGAAAATAAAGACAAAAATCATTATGATTTGCTTGTTCCTGAAAATATTTTATCCGCTAGACGTCGTAGAGAATTGAGAATTCTAATTTGTTTCAATCCTAGGAATAGAAATAGTGTGCATAGAAATACGGCATTTTACAATGAAAATAAAGTGAATAATTGCTGTCAAGTTTTGGCTACAAGTAAAGATCTTGATAGACATAAAAAAAAACTAATTAATTTAAAGTTATTTCTTTGGCCAAATTATCGATTAGAAGATTTAGCTTGTATGAATCGCTATTGGTTTGATACCAATAATGGCAGCCGTTTCAGTATGGTAAGGATACATATGTATCCGCGATTGAAAATTCGTTAATCTACATTTTTCTTTTTTCTATTTCCCGTAACATATCTGGTATGCGAAGACAAATAGATGCACACACGCATTGTCTTACCTTCTATT
This sequence comes from Erythrophleum ivorense, assembly GCA_026724425.1. Taxonomy (NCBI): domain Eukaryota; kingdom Viridiplantae; phylum Streptophyta; class Magnoliopsida; order Fabales; family Fabaceae; genus Erythrophleum; species Erythrophleum ivorense. Next base: position 12,882 of record JAIUCV010001522.1, on the reverse strand, counting down.
CTGAGGCATGATACTAATTCAATAATATATCCATTAGATCTATAAATGAATCAACAAAATCTTCTTATTTGAAGTCTACAATTTTTCTTTTGTGAATGCATAAATATAGTATTTTTTGTATACCTATTTGAATTGGATTGATTAATAATAATTAATTTGAAAAAAAAAAAATCAGGAATTCTTAAGAAAATTAAGATTATTGTATATACCAAATTGAAAATGAGTGTCATTATTATTACTGATCAAGAAAAATATCTAGAATCTATAAAAAAAAAGGGGGGGGAAAGAGAAGCTTTCATTTTATTTTATGGTAAAAAATTCATTTCTACCAGTTATTTCACAAGAAAAAAAAGAAGAAAACCCGGGATCGATTGAATTTCAAGTATTCAATTTCACCAATAAGATACGAAGACTTACTTCACATTTGGAATTGCACAGAAAAGACTATTTATCTCAAAGGGGTTTACGTAAAATTCTGGGAAAACGGCAACGACTCCTGTCTTATTTGTCAAAGAAAAATGGAATACGTTATAAAAAATTAATTAATCAGTTGGATATTCGGGAGTCACAAACTCATTAATTTGAAGAGTCGTTTTGAATTATTCGATTTATTAGATCTTGAATTTTGATGAACTACTTGTTGTTTTAAGCAATTCATGGAAGAATGAATCGAGGAAAAACCTATGAATGCCCCATCTACAAGAAAAGACCTCATGATAGTCAATATGGGTCCTCACCACCCATCAATGCATGGTGTTCTTCGACTCATTGTTACTCTAGATGGTGAGGATGTTATTGATTGTGAACCAATATTGGGTTATTTACATAGAGGGATGGAAAAAATTGCGGAAAACCGAACAATTGTACAATATCTGCCTTATGTAACACGTTGGGATTATTTAGCTACTATGTTCACAGAAGCAATAACCGTAAATGGACCGGAACAGTTAGGAAATATTCAAGTACCTAAAAGAGCCAGCTATATTCGAGTAATTATGTTGGAGTTGAGTCGTATAGCTTCTCACCTACTATGGCTGGGACCTTTTATGGCAGATATTGGTGCACAAACCCCTTTCTTCTATATTTTCAGAGAAAGAGAATTAATATATGATCTATTCGAAGCTGCCACAGGTATGAGAATGATGCATAATTATTTTCGTATCGGAGGGGTAGCGGCTGATCTACCTCATGGCTGGATAGATAAATGTTTGGATTTCTGCGATTATTTTTTAACAGGGGTTGTTGAATATCAAAAACTTATTACGCGAAATCCTATTTTTTTAGAACGGGTTGAGGGAGTAGGCATTGTTGGTGGAGAGGAAGTAATAAATTGGGGTTTATCAGGACCAATGCTTCGGGCTTCCGGAATACAATGGGATCTACGTAAAGTTGATCATTATGAATGTTACGAGGAATTTGATTGGGAAGTTCAATGGCAAAAAGAAGGAGATTCATTAGCTCGTTATTTAGTACGAATTGGTGAAATGGTGGAATCCATAAAAATTATTCAACAGGCTCTGGAAGGAATTCCGGGAGGGCCATATGAGAATTTAGAAATCCGCTGCTTTGATAGAGAAAAGGATCCAGAATGGAATGATTTTGAATATCGATTCATTAGTAAAAAGCCGTCTCCGACTTTTGAATTACCGAAACAAGAACTTTATGTGAGAGTTGAAGCCCCAAAGGGAGAATTAGGAATTTTTCTAATAGGGGATCAGAATGGTTTTCCTTGGAGATGGAAAATTCGTCCCCCCGGTTTTATCAATTTGCAAATTCTTCCCCAGTTAGTTAAAAGAATGAAATTGGCTGATATTATGACAATACTAGGTAGCATAGATATCATTATGGGAGAAGTTGATCGTTGAAATGATAATTGATACAACAGAAGTACAAGATATCAATTCTTTTTCCAGATTGGAATCTTTAAAAGAGGTCTATGGAATTATATGGGTACTTATCCCTATTTTTACTCTTGTATTGGGAATCACAATAGGTGTACTAGTGATTGTATGGTTAGAAAGAGAAATATCCGCAGGGATACAACAGCGTATTGGACCTGAATACGCCGGTCCTTTGGGAGTTCTTCAAGCTCTAGCAGATGGAACAAAACTACTTTTCAAAGAGAATCTTATTCCATCTAGGGGAGATATTCGTTTATTCAGTATTGGACCATCCATATCAGTCATATCAATTCTAGTAAGCTATTCAGTAATTCCTTTTGGCTATAACTTTGTTTTAGCTGATCTCAATATCGGTGTTTTTTTATGGATTGCTATTTCGAGTATTGCTCCCATTGGACTTCTTATGTCAGGATATGGGTCAAATAATAAATATTCCTTTTTGGGTGGTCTACGGGCTGCTGCTCAATCGATTAGTTATGAAATACCATTAACTCTATGTGTGTTATCAATATCTCTACGTGTGATTCGTTGAGACAGAAACTTTTCCATGCTCCTTTCTTTTCGTCTTTATTTCTTTTCTTCTTTATAGGAAAGGGGTAGACAAAATTGAATAGATATCCTGATTTTCATTATTTTTATTCGGAATTCGGATTGATGAACTAAATCAGATAGTTATATGAGTGAAATAAAACAGCTTCTATTTATTCATTTACATTTAATATTCTAATTTAATAGATATTTTGAATATATATATTAATATACATATATAGAATTCTAGATATATAAAATTAATATACTATGATTTGAATTTCATTTGAATCTGCAGTAAAAATATTGAGTCTCATTTTCTATGTATAAGAATTAAGTGGAAAAAAAAATTATAAGCGGAAGAAAGCGTTTACCCCAAAATTGGTTGATTAGTCATCCTGTCTTGAAGCGGGCTCAAAAGACCAACCTTATTGAGTTTTCACTACCATTTGTATGAATTACCATACATGTATTACCATAAAGGGGGATTGATAAAAAATGAGTGGATGGTTAGAAACACCAAGATACACAAAGGATTAGTAATGGAGATTATGTAAATTCTCCAAAAGAGCATTTCTGCATAATATAAAAAGAATACTAATTGGGGCTTAAAGTTGGTAGAAATAATCAGGCAGTACTCCCCACAATTCCGATCCAGAGTATGCTCCTATCCACTGATTAAATAAATAACTATCAGAAACGAAATAATCCTTTAATTTTTTTTGAAGTCCCCTTTTGTTTTGCACATAAAAAAAAGAAGATTAGGAACGAAAAAAAAAAAAAGAAAGAATAATAATATAATACAATTAAAATAAAAAAAAGAGGGATCCCTTTGGATTCTTTCTTATATCCATATTCATGGAGATAAAATTTATGTCATAATTCATAAATTAGTGTCTAATTTTTTTACGTAATCGAAAACGATGGGTTATTGATAATTCTAAAGGAGTATTTTATTGAATTGAAGAATTCAATTATTACTCAACAAATTCAAATTATTAAGGGATGAGATCAATTCAGAAGTACCTTTTTGTATTTATTATTATAACAGACAGAATTCAATTGGTCTAATTCAGGACCGTCCAATGGATTTGAATCCTATCTATCCTAGGGATATATCAAGATAAATAACCGGCCCGGTCCTTAGATTTATTATGGCCTTCGAGGAGCCGTATGAGGTGAAAATCTCATGTACGGTTCTGTAATAGCGATGGGAACAGTAATGTTATCACCGACTAGGATTATCTAACAGTTTAAGTACAGTTGATATAGTTGACGCGCAATCCAAATATGGTTTTTGGGGATGGAATTTGTGGCGTCAACCTATAGGTTTTATCATTTTTCTAATTTCTTCCCTAGCGGAATGTGAAAGATTACCTTTTGATTTACCAGAAGCAGAAGAAGAATTAGTAGCAGGTTATCAAACCGAATATTCGGGTATCAAATTTGGTTTATTTTACGTTGCTTCCTATTTAAACTTATTAGTTTCTTCATTATTTGTAACAGTTCTTTACTTGGGCGGTTGGAATATCTCTATTCCGTACATATTCGTTTCTGAGCTTTTTGAAATAAATAAAACATGTGGAATTTTTGGAACGACAATTGATATCTTTATTACATTAGCTAAAACTTATTTGTTCTTGTTCGTTTCTATCACAACAAGATGGACTTTGCCTAGGCTAAGAATGGATCAATTATTAAATCTTGGATGGAAATTTCTTTTACCTATTTCTCTCGGTAATCTATTATTAACAACCTCGTTTCGACTGTTTTCACTGTAAAAGATTGATATTCTATATTCATAACTTGTCTCAAACAAGAGAAAGAAACAAAACAAAAATATTCATAGATATTCACGATATGTTCCTTATGGTAACTGGGTTCATGAATTATGGTCAACAAACAGTACGAGCTGCAAGGTACATTGGTCAAAGTTTCATGATTACCTTATCCCACGCAAATCGTTTACCTGTAACTATTCAATATCCTTATGAAAAATTAATCACATCGGAACGTTTCCGCGGTCGAATCCATTTTGAATTTGATAAATGCATTGCTTGTGAAGTATGTGTTCGTGTATGTCCTATAGATCTACCCGTTGTTGATTGGAAACTGGAAACTGATATTCGAAAGAAACGATTGTTTAATTACAGTATTGATTTCGGGATCTGTATATTTTGTGGTAACTGTGTTGAGTATTGTCCAACAAATTGTTTATCAATGACTGAAGAATATGAACTTTCGACTTATGATCGTCACGAATTGAATTATAATCAAATTGCTTTGGGCCGTTTACCAATGTCAGTAATTGACGATTATACAATTCGAACAATTCAATTCAAATAAAATTCTTTTTTTTTTTTTTTTTTTAATTTATATAAATTTTTTCTATTTAAATATTAATTTAAATAGAAATATTATATTATTAAAAAAAAATATATTAAAAATAGAAAATGGATTCTATAGATTATTTATTATTTATATAAAATTCCTATTAGAATTTATTATTTATATTATTTATTATTATATTATTTATTAGAAATTTAATAAATAGAATATTATTCTATTTATATTAGAATTATATAAATAATTATTATATATTTCTATATTTAATATAAATAATGTTCTAATAAATATAGTATAGTTTAATATAGTTTCGAACTACTCTTTCGTATAAAGAATGAGATTAGTCCTATAACTGTACCTATATCAATTCACACTCCTTAGGATTTAATTCAATTAGGAATTTAGTATATAAAATTTTTTCCTGGTCGTATCAATAAGGTCATGAAATTTCGATTTATTTATCTTTTATTTTACATCTAATGGATTTACCTGAACCGATACATGATTTTCTTTTAATCTTTCTGGGATCAGGTCTTGTATTAGGAAGTCTAGGAGTAGTATTACTTACCAACCCAATTTTTTCTGCCTTTTCGTTGGGACTGGCTCTTGTTTGTATATCTTTATTCTATATTTTATCAAACTCCCATTTTGTAGCTGCAGCACAGCTACTTATTTACGTGGGAGCTATAAACGTTTTAATCATATTTGCTGTGATGTTCATAAATGGTTCAGAATATTACCAAGATTTTCATCTTTGGACCGTTGGGGATGGAGTTACTTTGATGGTTTGTACAAGTATTTTTGTTTCACTAATAACTACTATTCCAGATACATCATGGTACGGGATTATTTGGACTACAAGATCAAATCAGATTATAGAGCAAGATTTGATAAATAATAGTCAACAAATTGGAATTCATTTATCAACAGATTTTTTTCTTCCGTTTGAACTCATTTCAATAATTCTTTTAGCTGCTTTGATAGGTGCAATTGTCGTGGCTCGCCAGTAAGAATAGAACTAGTAACATCAATCTAAATTCCATTTTGTTCTATTTTATCTGCATTTCCTTTGAATTTTATATGTGAATGGGAAAGTGAAAGATTGTTTATGTTTAAAAGAATTTTATTATTCGATTTATTACCAATATATTCTTTTGGTCCGTACTTGTTATATTCTGTAGTCAATCGAATCTGTTGAATTGTTGTTCATATTGAAATGAATCGAAATTGATAAGGAGTTGGTCAATGATGCTCGAACATGTACTTGTTTTGAGTGCCTATTTATTTTCTATCGGTATCTATGGATTGATCACGAGCCGAAATATGGTTAGAGCCCTTATGTGTCTTGAACTTATACTGAATGCGGTTAATATCAATTTCGTAGCTTTTTCTGATTTTTTTGATAGTCGCCAATTAAAAGGAAATATTTTTTCAATTTTTGTTATAGCTATCGCAGCCGCTGAAGCAGCTATTGGACCGGCTATTGTTTCGTCAATTTATCGTAACAGAAAATCAACTCGTATCAATCAATCGAATTTGTTGAATAAATAGTATTAATCAGAAAAATTCGAATTTCGAATATTGAAATTCGAATATTTATCAATTCAAATTCGCATGTATGATACACAACGTATGATCATGTTTGCGAAAACGTAAGAAATCAAAGTATCTTGGCCCTTTCTTATGAATTGATCCAGAGGTAGATTGATTAGAAAAATTCTGGTAAATCATTGATTCGTCTGGTGTCGAAATATATGATTCATTTACAAGTTTACTAGAGCGAAAATTGCTGATGTTCAAAAATTAATAGATCCAATGTCACATTCAGTAAAGATTTATGATACATGTATAGGATGTACTCAATGTGTCCGAGCCTGCCCCACAGATGTATTAGAAATGATACCTTGGGACGGATGTAAAGCTAAGCAAATAGCTTCTGCTCCAAGAACAGAGGACTGTGTTGGTTGTAAGAGGTGTGAATCCGCCTGTCCGACAGATTTCTTGAGTGTTCGAGTTTATTTATGGCATGAAACAACTCGAAGCATGGGTCTAGCTTATTGATACGTTTCAAAAAACCACATACGAATACCATTTTTTTACTGACAAAAACCCGTGCTCAAAATAGAAAAGATTTTTTTTCTATTTTGAGCACGGGTTTTTCTGACCCAAGTGTATCTTATTTTTACCACGAATTTTTTTCCTTGGTTAACAATAGTTGTAGTTTTGCCAATATCCGCGGGTTCCTTAATCTTCTTATTTCCCCATAGAGGAAATAAGGTAATTAGGTGGTATACTATTTGTATATGCTTAATGAATCTCCTTCTAACAACCTATGCATTCTGTTATCATTTCCAATTGGACGATCCATTAATCCAATTGACGGAGAATTATAAATGGATCAAATTTTTTGATTTTTACTGGAGATTCGGAATAGATGGACTCTCTATAGGACCTATTTTACTGACGGGATTTATCACCACTTTAGCTACTTTAGCGGCTCAACCGGTTACTCGGGAATCCCGATTATTCCATTTCCTGATGTTAACAATGTATAGCGGTCAAATAGGATCATTTTCTTCTCGAGACATTTTACTTTTTTTCATCATGTGGGAATTAGAATTAATTCCTGTTTATCTACTTTTATCCATGTGGGGGGGAAAGAAACGTTTGTATTCAGCTACAAAGTTTATTTTGTATACTGCAGGAAGTTCCATTTTTTTATTAATGGGAGTTCTCGGTATCGGTTTATATGGTTCCAATGAACCAACATTAAATTTTGAAACATCAGCTAATCAATCGTATCCTGTGGCACTGGAAATAATATTCTATATTGGATTTCTTATTGCTTTTGCTGTCAAATCGCCGATTATACCCTTACATACATGGTTACCAGACACCCACGGAGAGGCACATTACAGTACTTGTATGCTTTTAGCCGGAATCTTATTAAAAATGGGAGCGTATGGATTGGTTCGAATTAATATGGAATTATTACCCCACGCTCATTCTCTATTTTCCCCCTGGTTAATTCTATTAGGCGCAATTCAAATAATCTATGCAGCTTCAACATCTCTTGGTCAACGTAATTTAAAAAAGAGAATAGCTTATTCCTCCGTATCTCATATGGGTTTCATAATTATAGGAATTGGTTCTATAAGCGATACGGGACTCAACGGAGCCATTTTACAAATAATTTCTCATGGATTTATTGGTGCTGCGCTTTTTTTCTTGGCAGGAACGAGTTATGATAGAATACGTCTTTTTTATCTCGACGAAATGGGCGGAATGGCTATTCCAATGCCAAAAATATTCACGATTTTCAGTATCTTATCGATGGCTTCTCTTGCATTGCCGGGCATGAGCGGTTTTGTTGCGGAATTGATAGTTTTTTTTGGAATAATTACCAGTCAAAAATATCTTTTAATGACAAAAATACTAATTACTTTTGTAATGGCAATTGGAATGATATTAACTCCTATTTATTCATTATCTATGTTACGCCAGATGTTCTATGGATACAAGTTTTTTAATACACCGAACTCTTTTTTTTTTGATTATGGGCCGCGAGAGTTATTTATTTCGATTTCTATCCTTATACCTGTAATAGGTATTGGTATTTATCCGGATTTCATTTTCTCATTATCAGTTGACAAGGTCGAAGCTATTCTATCTAATTTTTTATAGATAGTTTTCATTGTACAATGAAAAAAAATCTTTTTTCTTCTCTGGATTAACTTCAAAAAAATGAATTGGAATTGTAACCGGATCTGTTTGGTGTTTGTGAGAACCCCTTGAATCACTACATTACTTGATTTAAAGGGTTCTCGACGGTTTATGCGAAGTTTTCTTATACTTTCTTATACTTATATTATATATGCTTAATATGCTTATTATGTTTGTATTTGTCAGGCCCTTTACTCACTTTAATTCAATTAGATGTAAATGAACCATAACTATGTAGTCCTATTCCTAATAGATTGATCCCAAAATAACATATCCAAATTATAAGAAAGCCCATAGAGGCCACTATTGAAGAATTTACACCTTCCAATCTTTTATTTTTTCTAGTATGTAAATAAATCGCGAATATGGTCCAAGTAATAAACGCCCAAGTTTCCTTTGGATCCCAATTCCAATATGATCCCCAGGCCTCATTAGCCCATACTGCTCCCGAAAGAATACCTATGGTTAAAAAGATAAAACCTAGACTAATAATACGATAACTCCAACGATCCAATTGTTGAATAAATTGAGACCTGTAATAATTTCTATAAGAAGGAAAAGAAGTGTTTCGTAAAACATTGTTTCTTTCGTTCATGTATTTGATCTCAGCAAAAGAAAATGACTCATTAAAAATAAAATTCTTGTTCTTACCAATATTTCTTATTATGACTTTTCGAAATGTAATGACTAAAAGAGCTACTGATAATAATGATCCACATAAAAGAGCTGCATAGCCCAATACCATCATACTTACGTGCATCATTAACCAATGCGATTGTAGAGCGGGTACTAATATTGCGGATTCATGCATTTCGGTTAAAAGACCCGAAGTAGCAAAGCCTTGGGTAAAAATAACACTTGGTGCTATTATTGTGCTTAAATAGTTTTTAAGCTTTTTAAAACCAAAACCTGGAACTATATGAAAAATGGAAAAACCCCATGAAAGAAAGATTACTGATTCATATAAATCACTTAATGGTAAATGGCCCGAAAAAATCCAACGAGTAACTAATAATCCTGTTATACAGAAAAAGATTACTATCATGCCTTTTTCGGACGAATCATATAGTACTACGATTTCATTGACTAATAAGGTTATCAAACGAATTGCAATTACAATTGATACGACCGAAAACGATATATGAGTTAATATATGCTCTAAAGTTGAAAATATCATATAAAAAAATGAATAAAAAAAAAAGATCTCCTAATTATATGAATGGAAATCGGGAATTGAATTCATTATAGGACTTACTCTTTTAGAAAATAAGATGCCATGCCGCCACTCGGACTCGAACCGAGATGCTCTAGCACTGCTTCCTAAGAGCAGCGTGTCTACCGATTTCACCATAGCGGCTTGCTCGAAATCATAATAAACGATTTTTAGTCAATCGTCGAGATTGAAAGAGTCGATTCAAATGCAATATTTGTTTCCTAAATATTCAATTTAGGAAACAAATATTGCATTTGAGAAACAGAAACATTAAAGAATTTGAATTAAAAAAAGCCAATTCCAAAATGGGGTCAATTTTATATTGAACAATTCAAAACATTAGCAAATAGAAATTTTTACTTCTATCTCATTTTGATTTTTAGTTTGTATAAAAATATCTATAAAATATATAAACTACAAATCAAAAAACTATCAAAAAGAATAGAAATATAAAAGAGCAAAAAACCAATAATCATAAAAAAATTTCAATATATATACGAAACTATTCTTTGAAATTAGACTATTCTTTGAGTCCAGCTAATTCAGATTATTCCAATGTTTGTATTTGTTGCACAAAAAAACTTTTTGAGTTCCCCGTAGAAAGAGATTTCGCTAACGAAAAAGCTTTCAATGCTGCCCAATATCCCTTCTCCTTCCAAATTGTTTTCCGAATCCTTTTTTTTGATATAGAAGTGCGTTTTTTTGGAGCTGCCATTCAAAAATTATACTAGTTTATTCATTGCTATAGTTGGATGTGAAAGACATCTATTGTTCAAAATGAATTGTTCTTTAATTAGACATATATCTATTTTATCTATTTGTTTTTCTAAATTATACTATTCTACTCCCTTTCATAAAAAATGTGGATATGTAAAAATCACATAGTCTTTTTTTTGTTCCTAGTAATCCTTTATGTAATTCTTACAAAAAAAACTATCCTTTTATATCTCGGTCTATTTTCGTCGTATTGCATTTATACATGGAATAAAATACATCGAAAAAGTTTAAGAACCCAACCCCTTATCTTTATCCTGCTTACTTGGTCGTTTAAAAGATACATGATTTTCAAAATCATGTATCTTAATTCCTTTTTTCTATCTAACTAAAGTAAACTGTTGAATATCATAACCTTTTTTCTTTTTCCAAAGATATATGTCTTTTTATTGGAATGGAAAATAAAAAATTAGTGCCAAAACGAATTAATGATTCGGAATCAAAAACTACAAAAAAATTATTCTTTTTTGGATTGTTTTTTATGATTCATATCAAAATAAACTAATGTTTTTAGTTTTGGTGTAATTATTTATCCTCACTTTCTGGATATAAATTATTGTATAAATCAATTATTGTATAATAATAATTTAGAATTTAAATTTTCTTAATATTACTAACTAATAAAAAAAGTTTCTTTTTCACTAGTAATTTGGTCATATCATTTGACCCATTTTCACTTCGTACTTTCAACTATTGGAAATATTGCACATTAATTCAGAATAATTAACAATAGAAAATTCTATTTCTATCTTAATCTTAATTTTTTTATTAACTGAACCCTTTCAAAAGAGATAAAATTGGCGAATAAGAAACAAAACTCATTAAGAATTAAGAATCCATTTTTTTTTTCTTTTTTTTTTGTATGGAATATACACATCAATATTCATGGATCATACCTTTCATTCCACTTCCAGTTCCTATGTTAATAGGAGTGGGACTTCTCCTTTTTCCCACGGCAACAAAAAATATTCGCCGTATGTGGGCTTTTCCTAGTGTTTTATTATTAAGTATAGTTATGATTTTTTCGGTGGATCTGTCTATTCATCAAATCAATAACAATTCTATCTATCAATATGTATGGTCTTGGACTATAAATAATGATCTTTCTTTAGAGTTTGGCTACTTGATCGATTCACTTACCTCTATTATGTCAATATTGATCACTACTGTTGGAATTCTGGTTCTTATTTATAGTGACAATTATATGTCTCATGATGAAGGATATTTGAGATTTTTTGCTTATATGAGTTTTTTTAATACTTCAATGTTGGGATTGGTTACTAGTTCGAATTTGATACAAATTTATATTTTTTGGGAATTGGTTGGAATGTGTTCTTATCTATTAATAGGTTTTTGGTTCACACGCCCTATTGCGGCAAATGCTTGTCAAAAAGCGTTTGTAACTAATCGGATAGGGGATTTTTGTTTATTATTGGGAATTTTAGGTCTTTATTGGATAACGGGTAGTTTGGAATTTCGAGATTTGTTTGAAATATTCAATAACTTGATTTATAATAATGAGGTTAATCTTTTATTAGTTACTTTGTGTGCCTTCCTGTTATTTGGCGGTTCAGTTGCTAAATCCGCCCAATTCCCCCTTCATGTATGGTTACCGGATGCTATGGAAGGGCCTACCCCTATTTCTGCTCTTATCCATGCTGCTACTATGGTAGCGGCGGGAATTTTTCTTGTAGCCCGGCTTCTTCCTCTTTTCATAGTTATACCTTCCATAATGAATGGAATATCTTTCATAGGGATAATAACAGTAGTATTAGGAGCTACTTTAGCTCTTGCTCAAAAGGATATTAAGAGAAGTTTGGCCTATTCTACAATGTCTCAATTGGGTTATATGATGTTAGCTCTAGGTATGGGCTCTTATCGAGCCGCTTTATTTCATTTGATTACTCATGCTTATTCAAAAGCATTGTTGTTTTTAGGATCCGGATCCATTATTCATTCAATGGAAGCTATTGTTGGATATTCTCCAGATAAAAGTCAAAATATGGTTCTTATGGGCGGTTTAACAAAACATGTGCCAATTACAAAAACTGCTTTTTTAGTGGGTACACTTTCTCTTTGTGGTATTCCACCCTTTGCCTGTTTTTGGTCCAAAGATGAAATTCTTAATGATAGTTGGTTGTATTCACCAATTTTCGCAATAATAGCTTGTTCCACAGCAGGATTAACCGCATTTTATATGTTTCGAATCTATTTACTTGTTTTTGAAGGATATTTAAACGTTAATTTTAAAAATTACAATGGAAAAAAAAATAGCTCATTCCATTCAATATCTTTATGGGGTAAAGAAAAAGAAGCGAAAAAAAAAATGCATTTATTATCTTTATTAACAATGAATAATAATGAAAGGGCTTCCTTTTTTCGGAAGAAGACACATTC
>JAIUCV010001521.1:80000-85821 GCA_026724425.1 Erythrophleum ivorense | reverse complement strand
TTACCAAATTCTGAGGAGTAGGTATCAATTTATGCCTAATTGCTCCGCCTATAGTTCCTTTAACTACATTTTCTAAGCGAGCCAGAGCCAACCCGAGCTGGTCTTGTAAAAGATCCGCTACAGAGCGAATACGTTTATTTTTCAAATGATTCATATCATCAAGTGTACCCATTCCAAATTTCATTCCAATCAAATGATCGGCAGCTGCTAATATATCTCGTGGTAACAAAAATATATTGTTCTGAGGTATATTAAGATTCAGTCTCCAGTTAATATTTCGGCGACCTATCCTTCCTAATTCACACCTTTGGTGAAAGAATTTTTTTTGTAATTCCTTACATAAGGATTCAGAAAATATTGGATCCCCACCTACACAAGAAAATTGTTGATAAAACTCCAAAATAGCATTTTCTTTTGACCCAATTTTTTTTTTCTCCTTATCGGTCAAGAAAGATACGAAAATTTCAGGGTAGCAAACATTCTCTAGAATTTCTCTTAGATTCGAACCCATAGCTGATGATAGAACTAGAATAGATATTTTCTGTTTCCTACTCACACGAGCCCATATTCTTGCTTTTTTATCAATCTCTAATTCTAACCTGCCTCCCCAATCTGATATTATGGTGCCGGTATAGACCGAAATCCCGTTATGATCCAATTCTGACTGGTAATAGATACCAGGACTTTGCAATATTTGATTGATCACAATTCTGTATATTCCGTTTACTATAGACGTTCCAAGGGAATTCATTAAAGGAATGTTTCCAATAAAAATTCTTTGTTCTTGCATATTCCTACTGGTTTTCCAAATTAATCCCGCGGATACATATAATTCAGAAGAATATGTAAGTGATTCATAGATAGCATCTCGTTCTTTTATCAGAGGTTCTACCAATTGATATGTTTCCACAAATAATTGAAATTCAATTTCGTGATCTATATCTTCAATTTTTGGAAATTTAGAAAGTTCTTCTATTAAACCCTCATCAATAAACCGATAAAACCCTTCAAATTGTATCTGATTAAATCCGGGTATTGTAGATGTTCCCTCTTTTCCATCCCCGAGCATCTTTTTAAAATTTCCCATTTATCCGTTTATTGAAAAAATCCCATCCCATCTCTCATTCTTCACCGAATCATATCCATAGAATTCGATCTAGCAATAATGGAATTTCTATTCTGTTTACTGAATCACATGAAATTTTATCCAATTCCAAGATATATGGAATGAATGTATGAAATACGTATGAACGGAGACTGGATTCAATTGGAATTTTTTATAAGAAAGAGATCCAAATGGAACAGAATTGAGAAATACCACTGGAACTTATGGAGTTTTGTAAAGATTAGAAAAAAAAAGTCATTTCATTTTCACCTATGATATTACATATTCCAATTCGATTGCATACTATAAAAAAAATGTATTCATGGTTGGATCTATTCGAGCAGATAAACATATAATAAATAGAAAACTTTTTTTTAACAACTTTACTTTTTTTTTCATGTATTTGCATTTCATTGTTCAAAAAAATATTTGCAGAAAAGAGATTTATTTTTACCTATTTTGAATAGAATATTTAGAATATCATTGAATTGCAGTCGGTAAGAAAACCTGTGTTTTTTTATTTATTAATTTTGTTTATTATTAAAATAAAAAAGAATGCACAGATATATATGCCTCTTTTTCTTCTTTTATTGTGGTACAGTTCTATTTGGGACAGCACATGCTGTGCTCTATCAAAAAAACAAAAATTCAATTTTCTCTTCAATGTATTCAATGAAAAATTGAAATACAAAAATTTATTGAGAATTACTCCCCAAAAGCATCCCTAGAGAGATAAAATACCCCATTATAGAGCTATAGCTCTATAACACAACGTAATGTATGTTCTTATTCTGGGGTTTACATATAGTCATCATTACTGTTATAATTGAAATTGAAGAATATTTCTTTTTAATTGAAAAAAAACTCAATATAGATTTAGTTATAAATCCATTTCTAATTATTTTCTTATATTATTAGAAATCAATAAATGTAGATTTGAATTCAAAAATGGTCATGAATTTACAGTAATACAGTCAATAGTTAATGGTTCTGGTTTGTACTGAATTCTAGATGGCCGAGTGGTAAGGCGGGGGACTGCAAATCCTTTATTTTGTGACTGAAAATCCATATATTTTTTTTCGGAGTTGAAAAAAACGAGAAAATTGGAATCTAGTTTCTATCGTTTTGGCGGCATGGCCGAGTGGTAAGGCGGGGGACTGCAAATCCTTTTTCCCCAGTTCAAATCCGGGTGCCGCCTCATCAATAGACTTGAAATCCCCTATTATAACAAATGTAGGAAAAGACTCTTGATACTTTCTTTTCGTAATTCTAAGCCCCTGGCTCTCGAGGTTCTATTCTCTAACCTAAAGTTTTGCCTATCAGATTCCCAGAAAACTTAAAGTAGTGTAGGGAAATCCGTCGGAGTCTTCAATTAGATTGGATAGCCAGAGAGGGAATTCAATTAATAGTTTTGGAAAGGACCTAAGATACTTTGGATACAGACTCATGAAAGTCTCGGAATGCTCAGACATTATTAGATTAGATGATGAAGAATTGCCCTTCGTTTTACTTCCAAAAATAAAAAATGATAAAAGAAAGAAAAAGTCTTATTCTTTCCACATGTGAGTCAGATTCCTTGGATACTTCGAAAAGTGCCTGTTTACTTGTGTTTCCATCTTGTCGATTCTACTAGAAATTCTATAATAAGAATAACTCATTACATTATAAGATAAGTGGATTTTTTGGAGTAGTTCATCAATGGTGACCAAATACCTCTCCCTTTTTTTGACTCTGCACCAGTTATTTCACTATTATTAGTGAACAATAATGGAATAGTTTCTTCATATTCATAGAAATAGGGGACAGAATTCGCATGGATATAGTAAGTCTCGCATGGGCTGGTTTAATGGTAGTTTTTACATTTTCCCTCTCGCTCGTAGTGTGGGGAAGAAGTGGACTCTAGAAGTACTCCTAATTGCGGTAATAATAAAACTCTATCAACCTGTATCAATTATTTTAGTTTTCTAGACCGGCCGGCAATTTTTTTTTTAGAAATTGGATTTATGTTTTATTGACTCATTTTCTATTTTTATATCGGGGGTCCCACCGTTAATCATTCATGGGGTAACCCCTGATATAAATCTGAAGAAGTTTACATCGAATTCGGATTATTTGTATTAAATTTTTATTAAATGGATCAAATAAACAAATGAAATTGAGAAAGTATGTACATACATTTCATATTCTATTTCATTTATATTCTCATTTATAAAGAAAAAGAGAGATATAGGTGGATTCCTTTATATTAAAAAATTTCACTTGTATCTTTATACATTACAATAACCATAATGGCTAGTATGGTAGAAAGAGATCTCTTTCTACCATACTAGCGGGCCCCTTAGGATACTACTACTACTGAATCTAATGCATTCCTTTAATTTAAGACGAGAAATTGAAATCCTTTTTGTTTCGTTGCATTGATAGTCAAATTGTATTCAAATTAATTATTTTGACTAACCGTTTTTACGTAAATTATAAGCAAAAAAGCAGTAGGAACGAGAATGAAGAGTGCAGTAGCAATAAATGCAAGAATATTGACTTCCATAATTTAATCGTTTATTATTTATTTTTTTCTTTGAAATATCTCGGGATTTAATCCCATAGAGATGAGAAATCTTTCGCTTGTAAACTCACTCAGATTAATTAGATTTCGATGATATCGAATAAAAGAAATATCATGAATAACAATATCGTAGCTATAAAATCGATTCATCGTCAAGAATTTAATAGTATAACATAAGAAGATCTTTTATCCACATCGAATACATAATGAGATTACTAATCCAATCAAAAAAAAAAATTTATTTATGATTCTTTTTCCCCGCTTGCTTTTCTACAACCTAGTACTTTACTTTCCTTGTACAATCATCCGATGAAGTATCATAAAAAACCTTTTCTACTTCGATTGTTTACAAAAAGAGTTTCTAAAGAACCTTAAATAAACAATAGAAATCAAATAGAGAAAACAAGTACGAAGTTCAATTTGAAATAAAAAAAAATTTTAAGGGTCTATCATCTTTTTGGAAAACAAAAAAAAGGGAATGTGATAAAGACCAGTCCCAGCAAAAAAACTAAAATATTCCAAAAAATAAACTATTTAAATTTTCTTACGAGTTTTTCTCTTCGACATCGACTCTAATCTTTAAAAAGAACATGTTCGTTAGGGAAAGGAAAAACGAATTTGATCTTTATTTTTTAAATATCCTCTTTCCTTGGTTGGATTCGAACTATTTTCAATTACTTTACTTCTACTTTTCTTCATAGAAAGAAAAGTATATAGGGACTCTTGACAAACGTATTATACGCTATCCTATTCCATTTTCCTACACGAGTTAATGGGAGATTAATTGACAAAAAGCAGAAACCCTGTACAGTATCTCTTTCTTGAAGTGTTGAATGCTCTCAATAATTATAATTATACTAATTTACATATGTCTCTCTACCATCAATTGGTGCTAGTTAAAATAATGGAAATACCCCTTTCTTTTGCTTAATTAAAAAAAAAAGAGAAACGAAACCGTTTTGATCCCCTTGCCCAGAAACAAAAAGGGGAGTTTCTCTTTTTTTTTTTTTATTGAATCCGCCGGGACTGACGGGGCTCGAACCCGCAGCTTCCGCCTTGACAGGGCGGTGCTCTGACCAATTGAACTACAATCCCATGGAAATCAAGTGGGTAGCTTACATATTCCTTCTTATGATTTCATTTTAATCGTTTCAATTTTAGATTCAAATTAGTGTTTTGTAACAAAGAAAATCACAAGTGATATATTGATATCTATATGGACATCACTTTAGTGATAGCAAGGGGGATTGCTGGTAATCCTTGCATTATTATCAATCGACTCTGTTCATTAAAGTTGATATTTAAAGGATCCATATCGGGATCCTTAGCAAGACCGGAATTTTTGATGGAAACAAAAAAGTAACTAGACATAAGAAATAAAGAAAAAAGTTAAGTCCAAAGATACCCCGAAATTTAACCTTTTTTTTACCATTTATGCAAAACAAAAAGGGTTCTGTAGACAGCGAATTATTGGGCCGAGCTGGATTTGAACCAGCGTAGACATATTGCCAACGAATTTACAGTCCGTCCCCATTAACCGCTCGGGCATCGACCCAGGAAGAATCTATTCTAATTTTATGGATAATCCATAATCAACTTCCTTTTCTAGTACCCTACCCCCAGGGGAAGTCGAATCCCCGCTGCCTCCTTGAAAGAGAGATGTCCTGAACCACTAGACGATGGGGGCATACTTGCTCAACCGCCATCATACTATGATCATAGTATGATCAGTTTTTGAAAATTGTCAATATAATCAAATGGTATGACTAGCTTATAAGGTTTTTTCTATAGGATTCTATATCATTTTTTTATTTTACATATTCATATTCTAAATAACAATTCTCTAAAAAAATCGCTATATTTTCTTTTTCTATTTGAAGTGGAAATATTAAATAAAAAAATCTAAAAATAGTCTAGTACAGAATCTTTTAACGAAGTGATCGGTCTGACATAAAAACAGAAAAAAGACCCCGTTAAGTAAATTTGAAGTAAATTCAAACTCTCGTTTCTAGTTCCGAAATGAACTACTAACCACTATGCGTCTATTGTATATATATTTAATATATATATAGATAGATTTTATTTACCCATCGACTCAGTCAGGAATTAAACCAAGACGGCCCTTTTAACTCAGTGGTAGAGTAACGCCATGG